>JAPYYZ010005866.1:0-10833 GCA_030522705.1 Eretmocerus eremicus | reverse complement strand
AAATAGCTCAGAAACATGAATTTTTCGAGCTTAGCGGCCGTGAAGACTTCTGATCAGCTCGTTGAGCCCTATCGTTTGACTACCGATTGGTCGAGATCGACCGAAACCCAAAATCTTATCATTTATGGTGGGGTCCTCTTGGATTCCTAATGTTGACCCTCAATGAACTTACAAACTTTTCAATACTCCCCATTTTCAATTCTTACACCATTCCAAGTGAACCTTCTAGCTCCACTACTCTTCTTTTCTCTGTAATCTTGGATCATACATTCTAAAATTTCTAAAATTTTGTGTAGATCCTTCCTGTACTGTTTTTCCAAGCTCTATACCCTGGTTATCTCAGAATTTTGATATTACTTAATGCGGTCCCCTTTGTAGCCATTTTTTTGCCCTGTTTTCTCCTTTATCCCCATTTTTGGTTTAAACAATCGTTTCCCAAGAAAGTTCCCTGATTGCATCGGATTTTATCGGGATTTATCCGCGTCATATCCCGTGTAAAAATGAATTCGTGTGGGTCACAAAAAAATTTTGGGGTCACATGTGCGAGAGATGTATCAACTGACATGTAGAGAATGACATCTACACTCATGCCACATGCCATATCGGAGTATGCGGTTTATGGGGTTGGAGTATAGATCAGAAGAGGTATAATTGAGATGTGTATTACGTACTGCACTGCATGCAACATGTAACTCACTTCTGAATCACGGGAAAATTTAGTTTTACCCAGAATCCCGCGTAAGAAGATCTTTATTTGAACGATAAACATGAGACTGAGACGCACTTGGCGAGGTAGACTGTCTGGAAAGTAGACAGACTGTTCTTGAACTTGAACAAACTTGATTATGAATTCTGAAAACTGGCAACAATGGAACTTTTGCCTCTCAATTTTAGCTGTAATGATGCGCCATTTGTATAGACTACTTCAACAGTGTTTAAATTTTGTAATATACCTAGAAAATGATGTCAACTTTCTTACCATTGCTCGCTCATCATCTGAAGTCAAACCTGACTCACTAGAAAATCTTGAAGAGGCGAGAATGACTGATTTCTCTAAGGTAAAAACGAAACAAGACAAAGGAATGCAAAGAGGAAAGGTTCGACCCAATTCAGCCTCGTATTGTAATCTCAGATGGGCTCGATATTTTTGCGACGCTACGGTGCAGCTAAATGAATTGGATCGAACTTTTCCTCGTTGGATTCTTTTGTATCGTTTCGTTTTTACCTTAGAGAAATCATTCATTCTCGCCTTTTCAAGATTTTCTAGTGAGTTAGGTTTGACTTCAGATGATGAGAGAGCAATTGTAAGAGAGTTGACATCAATTTCTAGGTATATTACAAAATTTGAGCACTATTGAAGTCGTTTATACAGATGGCGCATAATTATAGCTAAAATTGAGAGGCGACAGTTCGCGTCTCAGTCTCATGTTTATCGTTCAAATAAAGATCTTCTTACGCGGGATTCTGGGTAAAACTAAATTTTCCCGTCACTCCTTGGCTCCAAGGTTCTTAATGAACGTGTTGAGGGGGGGGGGCTGATTTGCGGAAAAATGTATATGGGTGATTCAGAAGTGAGTTACATGTTGCATGCAGTGCAGTACGTAATCCACAACTCAATCACACTTCTTCTGCTCTACACTCCGACCACATGAATCATACTCCCATATGGCATGTGGCAGGAGTGTGATTTGAGTCATTCTCCACATGTGGGTTGCTACATGTCGAGCGCATGTAGCACCTATATTTTTTCATGCGACCCACATGAATTCATTACTACGCGGGATTGTATGATATCCAATAGTATCTCAAGGGAATATTTTCTCTTGAATCAAGAGAAAAAAAGTTGCCCCACGCACTTGTTTCTTGAAGCTCTGCACATCATCGGACGCAAAAATTTGAAAAAATTTCGGACTATCTACAGTTTATATGCCTTCCATGCAAATTGGTTGGCCGCACCAATGTTCATCAGCGTCCTTTGCAAACCAAGAATTGGGGCTGGAGCTTCCTGTTGAAGGCATGTCAAAGCCATGCAGTGTCTGAGTCACGGTCTGCTCGGGAATGAAACGGATTTCATTGGGAAACAAAACACAATAGATCGGAACGAGGAGTAAGCATGTCTAATGCCAATTTCCGACATTCTAAGCTAGTTATAGTTCTGGGTATGGAATAGATTTTTCCAAAATGTGCACGGAGTTTTCGAGTCAATCGGATCCAGTCACAAACATCGACAGCTTACGATCCCTTCAACTCGAAAACGTTGTGCACATTTTTTACGAAAACTGTTTCATGCACAGATCTGTAACTAACTTAGAAATTTCGCCAACATTTGCGATTAGATCCGTCTTTCCCTCCTTTTGCTCTATTTTGTCTCACTTCTCAATGAAATCTTTTTATTAACAATCAGGCCGGCGTTTACACATGCTGGATGGATACGACATGCCCTTATCTAGATAGCAGCGGAAGCCAATATCGCGGAATCTCAAATTAGTTGCATGCTAAAGACATGCCATAATGGCAGGTCAAAGGTCCAAAAAAAATGAAAAATAATCAAATAATGACTCCTCGGGACTTGAACCCGTGATTCGCGAGACTTGCTCTTTACCGAGGGGCCAATCTGCCTATCACCCATGTACAATCAAATGTTATACACAAGTCACGGGCCCCCACATGGAATTTGCAGTTGGGAATTTGAGAAAGTTGGTCAAGAAAATATCGAGATCATCGTCGTGGGTATCAATTCCCGACATTCTCCGAATCAATATGTTTATTCGATTGAATCATTTGATGGGTAATTATTCCGAGGCATTGGAAAGAGTCATCAATCCTGTAAATAACCGTCTTACAGGATCAAACTTCCTAATGAATTCTGTATTCCAACAGACGAAGCTGCAGGAGACGTATTACTTGATCACCCCCCCCCCCTTCCCCTGACCGTGACCAGCCGTGGTATACTCCTTGACCCCCCTCCCTTTTCCCCCAAATCGCTTACGTAAGTATGTGAATGTTCCCCAAAACAATAGAGAAAGAAATTGAGGACACCGTAGAAATAGATGGAAGCTTATCATTTCGAATTCTGTACTCTGGAAAAACCTAAAACGCACAATTCCCTATGTTTAGTTAGATTTCTCAGAGCTTCCAAGCTGAAACATCAAGGATCGAGCTACTTTACTATGCATAGGAATATTTTGCATAAAAAGACGAACTAACAAACGTCAATTGAATCCTACCATATGGCGAAAACACTTGATCAATCAGACATTTCATATAAATGTTCTGATTAGTGAGCATAATGTCACATTATCTTACCCAGCCAGCTTGAACCAGACAGTTTAGCCATCAGTTATTTCGTCACCCGGCCTCCACCATGTGTTTGTTCTGCGTGCGTGCAGGTCACTCGTCCAGGAAGAAATAAAATTCAAATCAGTGATTACCCGAATCGAGGACCCCTAATCGATATCGTTTTCGCAATCACCAATAATATCGTCGATATTATCGATTTCGCGGGTTCATTCCTGTAACCATGACCGCAGGAAGAATGTATGCGTATGATTTTCTTAACATAAACTTCCTGCTGATAAGAATTTTTTGGGATCCCACTAGGACCTTAGCCTGGAGAAACGCCAGATTCAAATCATATCTGACATCGAATACCTGCGAGCCGGTTTCGAGATTAACTTGACAGACGGTGCAGGGCTTAAGGTTGACTCTAACTTTAAATTTATTGATTTGAAAAGGTGACAGTCATGAATGTGCTCGGATAAAATTTGGAAAAAATGATCGTAGGACCTCATAGAACCGAGTTTATATCCAATATTTTCCGGTTTACGATTTTACGCCCCAAGGCTAAAAAACATTCAGAGTTTAAAACATCTTGGATATAAATAACCGATTACTTTCTCGCATTTGGCACGAGTAACTCATTTTAATGCTAATTTCTTCCAGGAATGAAGTTGCTAACTTTTTATATGGTTTACGTATCGCATGTGTACGGTGTAGACGATAATACGGCAAATCCATGCCAAAGCACGGGTGAGTAATGATATTAGTAAAAATTTACCCGAGTTCCATGTCAGCTAGTATATGGTTGTATTTTACTCCCTTAGTGGCATATCCTACTACCAATTGTTTCATTTCTTTCATCAGAACAATTCCAATAAGAATTTTTTTCATTCACGCATATAAGAATTTGGTGATATTTGAAGCATTTCGAGACATGGGTGGTTTTAATTTCGTTCGTGAGAGATCAGTTTTTAGAAAACAATGTAAAACGCGATTGTTGGGAAAAATTTCACCTACTAGGGTAATGATGCAATATCGCGGAAGTACCTCAGCATTAGACATTTCTTCCACCTTGTTCATCAAGAAATTTTTGTGTCTCTTTGTGTCGAGTTGAATAAAAATGACAATGGAGAATGTTGACACAAAAATCATGCGGTCTGATGAGTATTGCGTGATAATCTGAAAGGTCTCCACGGTTCAATGATTTCAGGTGGAACAATACCTGGATTCAATGATTTGACAAGATATTTGGTCAGGTGTAGGCAAACCCAGCCATTGAATGGAGAGTCATCAACCTATGGGAGCAGGAATGACTTGACGGGGATTGAGATCTCAATAACACCGACGGAAAATGGAATGCCTAGAGAGATTCCTCCTTTTCTGTGCGAACCTGGGCCCAGTTGGGCTTCTCAATCAACAACATCTTCTGACTCTTGTAAGTTTTATCCATCCCACGAACAATAAGTCTCGAATGGATACTTTTCGTAGACCTTTTCTCCGCCAAAGATGTCCTTTTCAATCAGGTCTTACAATTTCCGTGAATTTCGAATGAAGACTCAAGAACTCTAGCAATAGTATAGGGCTGCAACGTTTCTCATCTCTCTCGCTTTAGAAAGTGCAATACGACCTTTTATTATATTGACGGTCTTTTCAGTCCAATTCACTAGGCTCTGAGAGCTTTTAACACAACTTTCCCTTTTTTCTTCAGCCAGTTCATCAGATGGCATACACAAGCCAACGAAGCCACGCAAAAAATGCCCAACCCAGCAAGATTTCTCGTGCGACCTCTGTGGCAGAAGATTCAATCATAAACACTCTTTGAAGAGGCACATGCAGACTCATGAGAATGGAGGTCCTTTCTCTTGTGACATCTGCAAGAAGAAGTTCACGTTTCGGCGCTGCTTCCAAAATCACTTGACGCGCGATCATTCGGATGAACCATCCTTAGTGTGCGAGCGCTGTGGAAAATGTTTCAAATTCACTCAAGACTTGCGTAACCATAAGAGAACACATTTAGACAAAAAACCCTTTTCCTGCGAGTTGTGTGGTAAAAGCTACAAGTACAAACAAGATTTGAAAACACATGAGTTATCTCACTTCTGGAATGAGAAGCCCTTCAAATGTAAGCTCTGCGGGAAGAGCTTCGAAGCGCAGTCGGAATTAAAGGAACACGTGGAGATCCATGAGAAAAAGAAACTTTTTTCGTGTGAGCTCTGTAACGAGAGATTCGAGACTAAGGGCAGCTTGAGAGAGCACATGTTGCATCATTTTGCGGATGGGACAGCCATTCAATGCGATCTCTGTAGCAGGTGCGTCAGAACCCAATCGGAGTATATGGAGCACGTGATGACACATTTGAGCGAGACTCCTCATCTATGCGAGCTTTGCGGTCAAGGCTACAGATACCCACAAGACTTGAGAAAACACAAAAGAACTCATACGGGCGAGAGGCCCTATCGCTGTGACATTTGTTCGAAAGGCTTCAATTCAAGATCGAACTTGAATGCACACAAGGTAACTCATACGGACAAAAGGTCATTCGAGTGTAAGCTTTGCGACAAATTTTTCAAAAGCAAGGATTCACTAAATCGACACAAGAAGGTGCATACTGAAGATGAGTCTGGAGACGGGGTCTTGCTCTGTGCTTCCAGTTCTCAGAGATCCCGGAGTAAAGATGGTTCGAGCCATCACGTGGACTCTCCTGATCCGAACAACGTACAGCAAGAGCATCGACTTCAAACTGAAGTATCAGGTAAGAATCGGATTTATTTGCATAACGAAATTGTGGGTGCGGACGATGACCTGACGAACTCGTTTCTGGCATCGTAGGTGGATTGGTAGTTTTGTATGATATCGACACGAGCAAAATAAGTGCGAAAAGTCCTTTGTGCCAAACCTTTCTATTTATCGGCACATGGCTGTATGTAATATTTTGTACGATTCCCTACTAAAATTTTGCACCTTTGGATAGATTTCAGGCATTCGTGGTGTGAAATACTAGTGCATATTGATGTTTTGTGTCCGAAATTACGTAGAGAACCGAAATTTTTTCATTCATCGATAAGTATTTGACCAACTGAGCAGAATGATTGAATCTCAGGAATATTTTGCGTACAAACTTAGAAAGAAGAATATCTTCAAACTTCTCGATTACGCATCTGTCTTAAATTTGGCGAGTTGGCTTTATTTTGGGTATGAGAACCATGCCATTCTGGAGAATTATTCTAGTAATGGAAAGGCACTGTAGTTTCCAAAATTGAAAATTGATAGGATGCAGCTGGAAGTGATGATCAGTTTGGGAAGAAATTGGTGATTCTAATCATCTATCTTTATCACATAGAGTTGAACCAACCAGATGTGGACGATCAGCTGTCGACGATTGAGCGAGAGGCCATCAGTGATTGTTCTTTCTTTGAACAGACTGTATTCCAAGAAGAGCTTGATCGGCTAATTGCAGAAGCAGTCGATTTCAATTTACCATACCATGAGGACATTTACGGTCCCCTGGCAAGAATTGTACAGGAGAGTAACGATGAATGTCCCCTTTCCGGGCCGACATCGAGACAAGAACAGTTTGATCCACCATCGATGCAGGAAGAGTTTCCATCCCATTTGCCAGACCATCGAGATGTCTCTGATCGTTTGACAGGGATTGAGGTGGAAAGTTTTGATGAATTTTTTGATCTCCAAAGATGTTTGAGCCAGAACTTATTCGACCTAGTAACAGATGAATATCTAACAGACCTGAATTCGCAAGAGGCAATCTGCGAATACGGTATTACACGTAACCAGTCCCTGAAAAAACATGTCGATGGGAGAAAATCAAAAGCCCCGACTAATTTCGGAGAACATATTTAAGAAATGACTTTGTCGTTTTTCGAGCCTCTAATCGCAGGCTATCGATCATAACTTGATAAAGGATCAAGCTACTACCTTTGGGGATCCACCTTTCACTTAGTGGCTGCAACCCGAAGGGATTTTAATTTTTTTGGAAAGCGATACAGAGATGAAAAAATCGCCCCGGGTGAGGTTTGAACCCACAACCTCCGGTATTTTAGACTGGCATGCTACCAACTGCGCCACCGGGGGAGGTGGCAGGTCAGCCCACTCAGGAAAGATTCATCCAACTCTGAGTCGCTTCTCAATTGCGGTCATTCAAGTAACCATGACCATTTGAATGTTTAACTTATATGGATAAAATAGATCTTATCGATATAAGGACTCTATCATTCGATTGATTGAATCATATTTAGGAAATGACTTCATCGTTTTTTCGAAATTTTTATCGCAGCGCTCAGGCTGGTGATCATACAGCTTGATGAAAGCTCAAGCTACGACCTTCAAGGCTCCATCTTTGATTTAGTGCCCGCAACCCGAAGAAATTTTGATTTTTCATCTCTGTGTCGCTTTCCAAAAAGTGGAAATCCATTGAGGTTGCAGCCACTAAAAGGATGGTGGAGCCTCGAAGGTCGCAGCTTGAGATTTTATCAAGCTATGATCCCCATCTTGAGCGCTGCGATGAAAAAACTCGAAAAACGATAAAGTCATTTCATGATTTTATTAATCGAGCGATATAGTTCCAATATCGATGAGGTTTATCTTCGCGATATAAGTTTAATAATTTGGGAGAAATTGGAAAGTTAAATTTTGCGAGTTAGACAATAGAAAATCTGATCTCAGAAATTAGCGCTGGAGGTCAAGATTTGGAAGACAGAAAATCGTATTCTAGAAATCTCGGGAAAATGTTGCTTCTCAAAAAGTTTAAAGTATGAAAACCATGTCACAATAAAAAAAAAATCGTCTCTTTAAATGTTTGAAGAAGGGGTCCATACAGGGAATTGGCATGGAAAAAATATTCCATAACTAAAGGTCAGAAGATCGAACTGAGAAGCGTTAAGTTGAGCAGGACTCACAACAAGTACATCTTCCCTCAGGTTCGCGAGAAATCAATACCTCCTAAACTTGCAAAACGATTTCTAGTGATCCGATAGAACGTATCTCAGATTATCTTGACAAGTCGGAGTGAATTTCGGTAGTCTGGGAACAGTTGATGATTGCGAGAGAATAGCTCAGGTAAATTGAATAGCGGTGCAACGTCCAGTGAATGGATATAATGTGAACACCCGAGACGTGGCTGAGTTTGGCGAGTTTTTTATAGAATTGAACTTTGAACGCGTTTACTACCAAAGATTCAAGAAATTGATGAGGGAAAAGTTCCCACAGCAGCTGCCGTCAAATATTATTTTTCGTCGGGAATTCTCATTTCGGTTCAATTTATCTGAGCGCTGGTGAATCCGTCAGAAAGTTAACGCCTTTCGATCATTGATGACAAGAGGTCACGCCACCTAGGCGATTAGAACCTAATCTGAGAAGGTGAGTGAACTGACAAACCGCGACTAAAATTCAAATATTTACGAGACAAGCTTCACACTAAATGTTGATAAATAATGCGTAACGAAAAGAGATTTCACCAATGTTTAGAGATCATGAAATTTTGGAAAAAGATGAAAGCCGCGTATGGACATTCGTCTACGGATAACGAAGAACGGGAACGATCGATCATCCGCGGATACGCGTAATTGCAGATATTGAAAGTGGAAAAAATTAGGATCTCCTGTACGACGACTATCAAACCACGAGGTGGAAGTTCAGACATGCATGCTGTGGGCAAAAGATCGACTCAAAAATGTTGTGTTGCTTTGCCTCAGTACTCCGTTATGAACTATACTGTTCGGTATTTAATTTTATTCTCAATGATCCTGAATGCCGACACCTTCAGCTAACCCTTCTCAATATCCTAGCTCTTACAACCTTTTTCGGCTGGCCTTTTTTACCTCAAACTTTCTGATATACGAGTTTTCTCCAGGAAATCATTTCAGGAAATCATTTCCAGGAAATTAGTTCCTTTGAACATAGATATGGTTTTCGCCCCTAACTTCCTTTTTCCGCAGAAATTTTGAGACACCATCTTTATTCAGTCATTTCGAGGGCCGCCTTTTTTATTTGATAAACTCTCTATGTAAGACTTAGTTAGTTAATTTCTGAGATAAGGTTTACTATTGTCTAACTAATACAGGATTTTTAATTCTCACCCGTCGATGAGCACAGACAGTGACTTTTTCATCTTTTGATTGATGAAATTATCATCCCTCCAGCGACAACCGGATCAGATATTTTTACTGAGTTGGTGGAAATGGCCTTAGGATCCGATTGTGAATACCTGTGCGATAGAATCAGCGGGGTTCAAGATGACCTCGGCTGTGCCACTGAGCAAATGGATCAACCTGTTCAGGAACCACGAGAATCAAGCAATCAAAGTGAGTCAATAATCTTTCCTACAATAGCGAATGAAGTGGATGATCTTCGATCTGACAGAAGGAATTACTTTCTAGGGGAACATCGAGACATGGCCAGTTGAATGACTGCAGAATCGGGAAGAAGATGAAATCTCCATGTGTAAGAATACCGCGAGAATATGGATGAGGGAGCTTCACAGCCCCAATATTTTAAATCTCAGGGACCAAATAGAGGGCGCTGAGTTCCAAATAAACAGGAGAAATATTGGAAATTTCACAGAAAAACATTCTGATTTCTATAGATCAAATTCCAATCTGGCTTCTTGATTAACAACCAGGAAGCATGAAAATGCATTGGAACTTCGGATTGTTCAAACATTTGATAATGAATAATGAATAATGAATATCATCAATTTCCTCTTCGATTCCCTCTCATATGCATGACTATCAGGTATTCATATGACAATAAGACGAAATCAATGGAGACCAACAAAAAACGACTTTACTCTTAATTACCCATGAGCATATATATTACCGGTGGCCGTTATTTCCCAAACTTTTCTGGGCGTTACGGGCGTCCCCTACATCTCTCTCATATGACGAAAAAGTAATATAAACACTCTTTCGGGATTTTTTGTAGGCTTCCTACTAGTGCCCGTATAGGTGTTTTTTTCCACACTTGAATAGCATGAGATAATCCGTCTGAAATAGGATAATGAATCTTGGAGACCCGTTACGAGCCTAATTATAACTACTGATATATCCGAAGATATCATTTCGTACGTAGAATTTGACACTGAATCCGAATCCAGCCTTAGATTTGTAATAAATTGCATCGGAAGTACTCTTAATGCAGTTTTCAATTATTTCAATTACTTACGGTAATTGCTAATTACCTCACTCGCGCATGACTTTGGGGGCTTGTATACTAACGCAATCGATAGCTGATGAAATTCCCTTCCAAATGATTCCTTGCACAAGTGGATTTGGTGCATTTACATCAAAGATAGATTTATTGGGAGACAGATGGAAAATCATATTAGGATTGACCCGGTCGGCACCAGGTTTGAAGTATCAGATCGAAGATCAAAGTGTTGACTTTTCTAAAAAACATGGAAGGATCGAATGGTCTTCAAGATCATGTAAAAGCTCTACCTTACCGACATTCATTATAAATATAAATTTATTTAAAATAAAACAAAATTTCGAAAAAGTAACTCCGAGCTGCCCTGCGCATCGGTGGAATGAACCACTGCGT
>JAPYYZ010005865.1:0-12758 GCA_030522705.1 Eretmocerus eremicus | reverse complement strand
CACCATGGCTCGGTCGCACAACTTGCATCGGAGTTCTGTGGGTGGCACAGAAAAGAGTCGCTGGGAGGATCGGAGTGAAACCGGAGGGTCTGGGCACGGAACTCAACGCAACGATAGTACGATTACGGGATCATAGTCAACCCACCCAGACGGGATAACAGGTTTGCATGCAAGATTATTACCTACCTCGGCTGCATACCTAAAATGAATTTATGTATTCTGCATGTGGTTGTGGTGCTTTGCTTGCACGTATGCCAATAGTTCTCTGCCAGCCTGACTCTGCCTGCCCAGTGTTATACCTTCCGTAGTTACATTTGAATGCATCGCTCATATTTTTTATTCATGTGCAGCGCATGGGTTGCTTTTTTGGCCGAATTTGAGAACAGTAGCTGCGCGATGGAGAGTGCGGGTGAGCTCGCTCGACACGCCGCCTGCTCGGATTCAGAATTCAAACGGCGCGCGCTAGCGGTAGCAGACGCCCAACTGGTGGGACGTTATGCATGGCGTCCACCGACCGAGCGATCTGCACGGGGTCATCCGGGAGCACCCCAAACGTCCAAACTACAGTCGTGACTCGGTCTCGCATGCCTAATTCATCTAATTTTTTCGGTTTCGATCAATCTTTACGAGCGCTGCGGCAGGCTCCACCTGACCGCAGCGCCACCGTGCCGAGCGCCCTATTTAGTTCTCATCGGCTCCCGGATCCCCTTAATACCATTTTGTCAGCTGAATAACGTGAAACTTCATTCCCAAAAATGGAGGGCAGGAAGGCTCAAACGAAGTCATTATTCAAGCCATGGGCGCACTTCTTTTCTAATCTTTCGGAACTTATAATTTTTGTCCAGATGATCGCAGACTCACAATCAAAACGAAATATGATGTGTCCATACACTGTCTCTACTTTCATTATCCATTCCGGTCATAATTTTATTTTGAATATCATTCTTTTTCTAGCACTTGGAGTGGAGATGTGGGAATTTTTGTAAAAACTCGGTTTCGCCACTCTAAAACGAAGTTCTTCTGAAGATATGAAAGTTCTAGATAACAATGGAATTTTCTCGGAATTTTTGAGCCAACGTTATTCTCAAGATAGCCTTAAAAAATTTCAAAATCGGGCGAGTACGCTCGGGAGAACCCTAAAAACGGAGGTTTTGGATTTTTGGTAAAAAATAGAGCTTTACTAGCTGCCTCACCAAAAGAGCACATATCTGAATACATTGGAATCTATCTAAATCAATATTTCCCGATAATTTCAGCTCGAATTTTTCAAGATAGAAGGCGGTACGGCAAATGTTGAAGGTTCTGTAGAAACGCTCATGTGTGTATCAGCGGGTGCCGTTGTGACGTCACAACTACCTGACATCGATCTCAATCACCGTCTGGTTTTCTCACATTTTCAATAATTTCTAGCGAAATGGGTATTATGTCTAAAATTATTCTGACTTGACAGAATATTTTCTGTTTGTCTCTATCACTAGAACCGATCAGATCTCTTTTAGCTCGACCTTGCGGGTTCCCTATTGTGAGCTTAGAAATAATATCATGGATATATTCGGTGTAATCATACATAGGGCAAACTTGGTACGGTTGATGTGCACAAATCTCAATTCTTCATGATTTCATTTGGATGTCAGAAATAAATTCCTATTCGCCTTCTGCAATCGATTTTTTGATCAGCGCCACAAGCTTATAATCAGTTTTGATGAGATGTGATGATTATCTCTGATTTTGAGTCCTAATGTCCGTGACGATTAGTAGGCAGATACAGTCCATAATATTTTTACATGAATCGTGTATATATTGCTGACCTAATGGGGACACTCAATTTCTACGAGATCGGTGATATCAGAGTCATTCCAAAATCTAATACAGAAACGATTTCCACTCAGTCGCTCACTTGCTTTGATTTTGATATCATGACGTTGCTAACGAAATTCGATCGCATCAACGCTCTTTGGAATGAACTAAAACTGCATTCATCCTTTCAGAGTCCACGAAATTACATCTTATCAGAAGAGGTTATCATTTTGAAGATATTGTTCAATCTATATATGACTCTTCGAAAATCATAAGAGCAGATCTTGCGAGATTGCTGATAACTGCACGGGAAACAATTCTTTACCCGAAAGGCGAGAGATGCCTTGCTTCGAGAGCACTCGCTCTTTTTTTTACTACGAATGCAACGGTTGCTAATCGTGTTTGCTAGGTTGGCTTGCCTTTTTGGTAAGATCCTTTTGTTCCGAGAGCGATGTCAGAGCTCGTGTATTATGATCTCTCTACACTATTGCTTGGTTATCCTGGACCAAAACAGCATGAGGAGAGATTCTATTCGAAGAGTGAGAATATTCTTTCCGTGAAAACGCAGGCTGTACTGTTCTCTGAATGTGGTCAATTCTATCCACCAAATTAGAATAAATTGGAAGTATGAGAGTGTCTCTACACGGAGCCGATTTCGCCACGATTGTGATGAAATCTCTTTAGATCTGATCTAGGACATGATGCGTTCTATCCCTATTTGCGTGAAGAGTGTATTAATCATGTAGTTCTCAAGACTATTCTCCTTTGTTTGCGTGAGCATGGGAACTAACCAAAAGAGTGTCAGGCCTGCGTATCATGGATTTGGCTGAAACTTTGGGGATTGTCTACTTTTAGAGCCAAAAGATGATATCTAAACGCTGCTCTTGCCCACGCTCAATCTTTTTTGATCTACAGCTCATGACATCAGCATTGCAGGTATACCTAAAGATATCTCTTTTCAACATAGGCCTGTATGGACAGCACTCATGTCATGCCTGAGCTGTAGCTCAAAAACGATTAAGCGTTGGCATTTGCGCTTCTGGATATCGTCTTTTGGTACCAAAAGGAGACTATTTCCAGAGTTTCAACAAAATCCATAGCTCGAAAGCCTGACACTCTCGTTGCAAATCGCAGCGTATAGAATCGCTAACCACTACGGACTCTAGATCTGACCAAAATGTCTGCGGAATCTCTTGTATCGTAAAGAGGCACTGCGGTTGATTGACTCAACAATAATATACCATCTCTGGGGGAAAACTTTTATTTTCTTAATCCTCCAAGCAAACTTTTTATTCTTGGCTCATGCCTTGAGCCAAATACTTCCATTCACCTATGAGCGTTTACATCATCATAATCAATCTACCATATGAAGGCCGGGATGGCAAGCTCGCCATTTATTTTATGCTACAATTGGATATCGATTTTTCAATATGAGCTGACTCTTAAATTGATTTATTGTATGACACTCGTGATGGTCTACATATGAAGATAGAACAGCCACTCCACGAGCCAATGTTCAGTGCTTGTCTTTTTATTGGAAAACTGTTCACTGCTTTCGACAGATCTCTAATACAGATGAGTGGTGCGGTTCGTCGATGGTTATATTCTGTGAAAACTCATCAAGCACTCTTAGATCTCTCTTCCACCTCTCAAAACTAGTCATTTTTTCACTATTCTTGTAAAATTGGACTAACATATTTCAGAACGTTAAGAGTGCGGGAGTATACGACTAAACATTTACAGCAATTCCGAGACCTTCACAGTACGGGTAATATGTGATTGAGCAATCATTAATTAATGATCAGTGGAGGTCTTGATCTTTCTATCCGTAGAGAACTCGGAATGAGATACTGGAAAATGTTTTTATCTTCGTTCTCAACCTTGCAAGTGGCGTACTCACTTCAAGGCGATAGAACCATCTCGGATCTCATGTCCGAGCCAAGAGATTCCACATTTGGGTCAACTACCCTTGCGAGATTTTGCAAACGTCTATCCCTCCAGATATATCGATGCTTGAATGCAGATTTAGTTGGAGAAATGTACAACTTCGAGAAGAGGCGGCTCTACTTGTTCGCACGAAATGTAAAAATCTCCTTCGACTGAAGATAGGTTGAAACCAATTTGGTGAAGCTAATGATCAAAGAATCTCTCTTTTGTAGAACTCAGGTATTTTTTATCATGTTGCCGATGATCCCAAACCGAGAGGACTTATTGGAGATATATGGACAGTTCTATCAGATTTTCTCAATTTTACGTGAGTAGCAATGAATGCAATTCTGCTCAACCCAGCGATTGATACGACGTCTATTCATCAAAGGGCCATCATTGACACGTCACTGAAATCCACGCGGAAATTCTTCAGTTGCATGTACTCCGATGGATCAATTGAGAGGGAATGTATAATAATTGGTTCTATTGTAGGCAATTTAGGAAGGAACGACACAGATATTACTCACTGCTACTTCAAAGATGGGTGGTTAAATTTCTCAATTTGAACTTGATTTGAATTGATATACCTTTTCATGTTATGCGTTATGATTTTTCTTAGGGTTGATCTCCTCATAGAACCAGACTATGATTTCAAAATCACGTGGATGTTTGACCTGTTCTCGACGAGACTTTGGTTGTGTATCATACTTTCATTGTTATCATCAAGCGTCCTATCTACAGCGATGAAACATATCGATGCGCAATGTTATAACCAGAAATGAATACATTCATTCTCAGATTCTTTATTTTGTCATTTCGCAGCGATCTGCAGTCAAGGTAAGAAGTGTGGCAGTGCATTACAATACTAGAGTCTAAAGAGCTTCCTCATCCGAAGGCCTAAAATTGGTACCCAAGCACCAGCGAGGGCGATCACGGATGCCATTATTTTACAATGAAGAGACTCTTCAGATGCGCGTATCCACACACTATTTCATCAAAGTTCTACAGGCTAAAGACACGTGTGTTCTTAGCCCGTAGAACTTTTGGGGTCAGGCAATGATGGCAGGAGAGGGAGAGCGGAGATGATAAGCAGGAATTCTCGATTGGGGGGGGGGGGATGGATGACTTTTTCAGTCAGGGATGGCTGCCGCTGTCCAACTGCAGGGTTATTCTCAGCCTATCCCGCGCTCCACCTATCTACATCTACCCACACTTGGACGGCTTCGGACCAGAACGTTATAGTTACATTTTCGTCGATGTCGGGAATGACACTTCGAAGATTTCTGTTGATAGGAAATTCACAAAATGATTTGGAGCAAGTCTACTGTGCACATCATGAAAACAGTGTATTTCTACGCTAATTCGTCCATATTTGGTAACAATTTTCATTTGTTTATAATTTTGCACGTTATCTCGCAAGAAAGAATGTACGTCGTCGTTCTGGTTCGAGAAGAGAGAGAAGCAAGAAACTACCAAGTTATGCAATCCTAGCCCGTAGAGAAGCAAGAAATTGTGAACTCATACCGTTCTGGTCCGTGAAACGTGGAAAAAACGTAAACTTATACCGTTCTAGAGTTAGCATTGTGAGGTTCAGATATTTGAATCTCCATGACAAATGAATGGAATAGACGTTGATAATTCTGGCACTAACAAGATTGTCCAAGTAAATCGCACAGATGAGAGTCGTATGATTGGAGCATCTGGAGAATATTTCACTTCTGCTTTCATCAAGCTCTGAATACAATCTAAATTTATAGTCGTCATAAGGAATGTAGATCGCAGATAAGAAATGAGAGAAACATTTGAGTCTATATATTTTGAAACAAGACCGTCCAAAATACTGCTTCCAAGTTAATCATCAGTATTCAAGCTTGAAATCAAATATTTCAGGATCTGACCTCGAAGATTTTCAAGGTCATTGCAGATTGTGGATATTCTCCATCAGCCTGCTCACAGCTATGGTTACATATGCGTATTCTTCTCTCATTTATATTGTTATGTCCAAATCAAGTATCGTGCCTCCATTTACAAACCTAGACACTCTTTACCATAATACTGATTATGAGGTGTTAGTGAAGAACGGGAGTATTGTTCAAAAATATATTCAAGTAAGTTCAATGAGATCTTTAGATAAAATATAAGACAGATTGATTTCATAATGCGTGAATCATGTCACAGAATCGACAAGATCCCATTGTGAACCAGATTGTTGATGCTGGTCGAATAAGGTATTTTCCGACAGCTGAACTGTTCTTCCAAGCGGCTTGTTCAACTGACCGCAAGCGAGCAGCATTTGGCCAGAGATATCAATACATTATCAATCATGATCATCATCTACCGTGTGATCTTGAATCTACTGGCAAAAGCTACAAAGAAAATTGTATCAGTGCATTAGTTCCACGGGGATTCACTTTCAAAAAGCCACTGAATTATGGGTGAGGCCACTTTCTTAGAGTCAACATTCAATGATGATCATGAGATCCATATTTATTCCAGAATTTTGAAGTTGCAAGAAGTTGGTATTACATGTGCGATAAAACGTCGATGGTTGAAAAGCAAAAGCCCACCCGGATTACGGCCTTATTTTCCTATAGAATTAGGATATGCATATCTTCCGCTAATGATATACGTGATTGGTTTACTCCTATCTGTTCTGGTGTATATCGCTGAAATCAATTTTGCCTGCTGGAGTCTCCACTAACATTCAGAGGTGATAAAAACAACAACCATAAGATCTTGTATGGGAGAATACTTGCATCTCGCACGTTTCTGTTCCTTTCGACTACCAATACATTGATGAAAACCAGACAAACTGCGTATTATGGAGGGATGTGAGTCTCTACATCTTCATTCGAGAGTTAACCAAGCAGATTTTCGAGTGTGATATTGGCTCAAGATATTGTTCTAATATTGTTTATTTCGCTCAGCGGAATGCGTGCAACTGATGCTGGATTAATTCAGGTATCCTGAATCGATTTAGGAGCTTACCCAAATATGATGAAATCACTTTGATACTATTATTTAGAAGATGCAATAGTTCTCACCCTCGAGACACTGACTAAAACTTTTTGAAGAGAATTTCAGATGCAAGATGAAGCCAGAACCGCGATCTGAATTCAGGAATATCTTTTCGTTGTAAACATGAAACCCATTCATCAAATATGATTCATCTGAACTCACACTTCGTGTGCATAATTGATTCATTTTGATTGAGATGAGGGAATATAATGTTTCCAACTGCGATCAGATCATGTCATTTCATCTTAATTCTGGTTCTCCTGCGCTCATTCTCTTTTCACCAAGTCGCATGTGGCAATCGAAGCATATAGAGCTCAGTAAAAATCGAATACGTCTGAACTGAGTATAAAATTAAAATGATATTGGTCCGCTTGACGTCGCCTGGAACTGCTGAATGGGATCATTGATTTTCCGTGCAACTGGTTTCTTTTATCCTAAATTCTTTCTCAACCATACTTAGTGACTGTGAAGGAGTGGTTGCATGGATGAAGGGAATACTGCTTGTTGGCAAGTAAAACCATGTTCTCTATAACAGAACAAAAAAGCAAATCGAAAGAATTTGGGAACTGATGTCGCTAGTTGGATGTGGTCGCTAGTTGGATGTGGGTGTGGTTAGATGTGCTTCTTCTCATTTTGTCCGTGAATACCGACACAGCCAGTAAAATTTGATAATTAATGAGTAAAATAAGATCAATATGAGCTGGTTAGTATATATATGAGCTGTTGCTTGTATTCATCGTATCCAGGTATGATGCTTCAGTTTCATTAATTATCAAAGACATCAGACGAGCTTGCCATAATGAAGAATTGAATTCATCAAAAGTCCTCATTGTGTTTATAGATGGAGTTCCTCACGGAATACCTGTATCAACCCTTAGGAATGCAAAGGGCTTCTTATGTCTTGGCACAATTCAATCACAAAAAGTCTCAGACCATACCAAACAAAATCGACTCATGTGTTTACCCATGCGATATCCGGGCGCTCGGTAACAACGAATTCACTTTAGTCATACCTATGGCGGTCAGCTCGAGTTCTGTTGACCGCAGGTCCTCTTGTGCATCGGTACAGATACTCGCGCACACGTACCACGGCTGCATATTCGTCACGCTCTTGCGGTCTTCAACTTGCACCACTCTACACCATATATCCGCTCTCTTTTGGCGCGCGAGAGCCATATCTTGCCCTCCGGGTATACCTATTCTCCGGATTTCTGAATCCCACCGACGACGACATCTCGCAGTGCGGAAGAATGGATAGCTCTCGACTCGAATCACGGTATAACCTACTCGGACGGTCTATCTCTCGCTTAATCCGCGAATCGAAGCTTTCATGCATAATTCATGGATCCGTCCTCTCTCTCTCCGAGCCGTTCTTTCGCAGAGACGACGAGAGCCATACAATATAATACCGACACGGGCGCCGTCTTTTCAAATGAAAACTTTCGAAATTCAGGCTCTCCTGGGAGAGAGATAGCAGCTCTGGCAACTGTCGCTGCGGAAATTTATCGCGGGTATTCAGTAGCCAACCGGTAGCTATACACCATATACATGTATATCGGTGACCATACAATGTTGAGGTGGAGAATGGAGGAGCGGAGCTGGCGCCCCGGAAAATTTGGTAAACAAAAAGTGTCCTCGGGGATGTTATAGCCCGGTGTATACTATACAGCAGGGGAAGGATGCGCGCAACTGCCGAGAGAAAGCGCTAATGATATAGAGCGACGACAATTCCACTCGTTCGTCACCTGCGCGTCCTTTATGCTACAATTTCAGGTCCCACCCCATAGACACTTCAGCAGTTCCGTCGTCGCGGGAGATTCACTTCCTCCTCTCGTGTATGTATACGTGTTTTACATCATTTTTTCAGCACGATCGGGCCTTATGACTCACCTCGCATTGGAAAATCTCAAATTAATCCAGGTGCGTCGCGAGACGTTATAGAGTCGGCGACCGCAGGAGGCATGAATGGGCCTCGGCGACCGCACAAAAGAGCTGACCTCGACACTCGGTTTTAGACTAAATGCCCATAAATTCTCGGATAATACACGAGGGCAGAGAGGCCCGCGTGTGCGGCAAGAAAGAGACGAGAGAGTGGGTGACGCCGGTTCCTGCTGCACTCCAGTGTCGTCGCGGCCATTCAAAAGACCCGCGCGAACAAGAGAGAGAGGGAGATGAGAGAGTGCAGGAGTCGCGTGAGCTGAAAGGGTCGAGTCGAGAGACGTCAGCGGTGCAGCGCCGCACGACGTGCTAGTTGTTATTAATTTCTGTGGGATTTGTAAGAGGATAAGGTAGACCGATAACCCCATCGAGATGAATGGAAAAATCGGAGGATGTCGTGTAGAATGGATTGTGCGTGACTCCTTGTGGTATGTTTGCTGATGCATGAGTGTCTACAGGTTATACTTGAGCTTCGATCTCACGTCTATGATGAAATATATATCCTTGGGTACGTTGGAGTTGGTATGAGGATTCTACTGTAGGATTTTTGGACGTGGTTAGCATACTGATCACGTGGACTTTTCCGGGAGCCATCTAACCTTTTTGAGAACAATGAGATGACGGAGAATTAGACTTCTAAGGTCCCCCTCCACCAGTATTGAGAATTCTAAGTCGATTAGTAAAATCGAGTCATCTTCGATCAATTTAAACAAACTCTCAACGGAGTAAATTTCAAAATTTTCTTTCTTATTCTCCGATCTTTTTCTACTTCCAATCTTTCAAACTTTTTTATTTCCAATCTTCTATATTTTTGTATTTCATTTTCTATTTTCTCTATCATTTAATTTAATCTTATCGTTTTCATTTCTTTCCACTTCTTTTGCGATCGAGAGATCGTTATGCTTTTCCTGCATATCATGTACGTGGGCCAATCCTAGTTTCCTAGGGGAATGGATCAGAATCAATGTTACTGGTGATATTTACGAGTACCAGAATACTTTTTCATACTCCACAGCAATAGACTCACTAACAAGATATCATCAACATTGGATTATTAATTACTTACAACTAGCCTCCCTCCGATCGCAAAGGTAGCTCCGCAAAATCGAAGCTGAACCCTGGAAGGAATTGGGACCAGCCCTCAATCTAGACTTTGGACGGCTCAGTGTATTTGAAAATAAAATCGGGTTATATTTCATATTGAGTTTTAAGAATCCGGAAAACCCTTCTATCTAAAATATAATTCTCCCATTAGTAGGAATAGTTCTCCATTGTTAATCCATGGGCACTCCTTCGTGGAGGCCACTAATACATTCGCACACTACATTCTACTCGTGGTGTCCCAATATCCTCAATGCCTCGAATGAAGTCACGAGGAAGATCTCGATAGCCTGGCCAATTTGTCAAGCGATAACGAAGGTGAGAGTCGGAGCATCTGTTCCGATAGGTACGCGCGATTAAGCAAAGTGTCCGTGCGAAAGGAGACTCGACGATATATCGAGCAGCTCGTCCGCATCGCGACTGTTTGTTTTGCGCCAGGTGAAACACGCATACATCGAGTCAGTCGCCGGGATCGAGAGGGAATACTTGGGCGGGGGAACCGGAGGAGTATAGAAGGCGGTCCAAGGTGTGTCCCTGTGCCGGCACTCGCATGGAGGGGCAACGGTAGGAGATCGAAGGGGAATCGGTGTGTACCTGTCCCTCGCCGCGACAGGTTGCAGTCGGCCGATATCGGCCCCGAACCCATAATAGATCTCCTGTGAGCACCACGGGCGATCCCGTCTCCTCTACCTTCCGCTCTCTTCTCTTCCACTTGTGTATAATGCTCGCACGTATTGGAGGGTTTTCCAATTGTGGGCTGTAGCGGAGCAGTTTTACCGGTTTCACGCAATAAGTCAAGTCCAATGCGACGCGCGAGCACTGCGTCACCGGACCTCGTTTCGGTGTACCACTGCATTTCGCGTGTTTTTCAAATGATCTTTTTGGTTTTTGAATTTCACGCGTGTATTTGCGCCGGTCTGGTACCTCGGGCGTAGGAAGATACTCACTTGATTGGAAGATGAGGATAGTGTGGAACTCGAGACCCATTATCGGAGATTTTGCGCTTAATGCGTCTGGAGTGGATCGAAGGTACATCCCACCACAATTGATTTGGGTGGGGCTCTTCCTCTTTGAAGAGCGGTGCTGTTGGATTGGAACGTGGAGGGCTCGCAAGTACCGATCATTTGGCAATTGCTGCAGCAGACCGACGCTTAAATTATGCCGAACCTTTTTTTCAGTGATCCACAATTCATGATCGAGGCATGATTGCAGAGGAAGCTGATTGTATTTGATTGATTCGCATTTGGTTTTCAGCTCGTGAACGCTATTAATGAGTGAACAGTCTCTTTGCTTCCTGCCAACCTTGAGTACAACTACTCACACTTACCAATCCTCAGATACAGTCATAAGCTGAAGCAACTACAATGTGACTTCTTCTCAGTGTACAAGGTATGAGTCGCGATTTAGGGAACACATGATATTTCCCAGTTTCGAAAACCACACTTAAACATAACAGAACGACTCGCAAAACTTTTCATGAGGAAAATTTCCCGAATTCTTTATTGGAACTACAATCTGTAACTGCAATCCGTAGACCATCGTTGGATTTTTCATGCGTAGATTCATGTACGTGGAGGTCCACGCAAATTTCCTATGGTTTCCCACGTGGGATTCTGCCGTTCGTTTTCACTGAGAACTCTTCTCGCATTAACTTCTATCATATTAATTCTACAGAATACTTTTCAGAATCTCGGCATTTCATATTTTACAATGCTAAAAAACTTCCTTGTTCTGCAGAGCGATGTTATGTGTAATGTACATAGATAACCAGGACGTTTTGGCTGCAGATACACTCTCTATCAGATTCATCTACCATCCTATGCTTTTGAAATATGGGCCCGTGCTCGTCGCAAAATTGAATATGCAAATGTAAAAATGATTTCTTCTGCAGTATTGATCAAGGGGATTGCAGATTGACGTCACACGATACGCGAATATTTTTGTGCTTTCAGCTGTATCCACCGTCTGCTGGGTGGATCTAGTGTGATAAGTCCGTATCTCGCGATCTCTGGTTTTGGACGATAACCCACGCTAATTCTACCGAATCACAAGTATGGACACACGAATTGTGCCCATCAACATCTACACATGAGCATATCTTCAAAACATCAATACTCCACATGCAGTTACTTACTAATTACTCAACTGAAATGTACTGATTACATTTGCGTGCGGAGCTCTGCACATTGTTTGTCACTAAGTCTGAGCGAACAAAGTGAGCTCAATATAATTAGCATTAGCATTGGCCCAGATAAATGTCACTTTGCGAGTAATAACGGGTCTTGAAAACAACACGACAAACAAACTCCCCATATGACTGTATCTTCCCGCGCCTTTCATCGAACGACAGTTTATACCAACCTAAGGTAAGACATACGCTACCGCGTGTCCTTATAAGGTAACATACATATACGTATGCGCGTGCATACATCCATGTAACTCACACACGCGCATGTCTTAAAATCTGGGTCTGAAAAATTTTGTCTTAAAACAAATAATAGAGAAAACTTCGGGCGGAGAGAGATTTGAAGTAACTTACGAACCCACTCACCGGTTATGAAAATCCAAAAGGAAAATGAAGGCATCACGGTCCGTAATCATCAGATACACTTTTCCCGGAGCTAAAAGCTCTTTTTAAAGTAAAAAATGTGAACAAACTCGGAGGCCAGGTTAAGGTTGACAAATTCGAAGTATACACTGTAAAAAGAAATTCTTAAAGTAAGATCGCTAGATTGACTCACTTTTTTACTTAAAATTTTCGTTGACTGGATTTCAGGTCTCAAACTGCTTCAAAATTCTTACTTTCAGACAATAGTTCTGACTTTAAGAGTATTGAGACATGAATGCTATATTTAAGCAACTTTTTGCTGGAATTGAGTCTAATATCTTCTCATTTTCATGAAGTTGGCAATCTCATTGTCATCAGCAAAGTGACAAACATAATAATCGGATCGGAGCAAAGTGATTTCTATGAT
>JAPYYZ010005861.1:0-24558 GCA_030522705.1 Eretmocerus eremicus | reverse complement strand
GGGATATTACACTGTACTATTCATTACACTGCATTACTATGCAGTGTAATGAATAGTGTGTCAACGATCGTTCATATTTTAGCTTGAAAAGGACTGTGGTTGGGAAACAGTCGAAACGCCGCTCACTACGTGAGCAAAATAAATGGCAGGATAAACCGATAAAATCCACAATCATCTCTCCAAGTCCTTCCTAGTCGGAGACATGGCTGTTTTTCTGAGGGACGAAATTTTCCAAGAGAAGTCATCATAATCCAGGAAAGAGGAAAAAATGTACGATTCGAGAGCTAGGAATGTGTTATTTCTTAGTATCTTACTCACAATCTGTTTAGATGCTTTCAATGAGAAATCGTTGTTAAGCCCCCGGACGCTACATTCTTACATCATTCCTAAATTATGATGACTTTTCTCTTACCTTACACCATCAAATGGTTTTTGATTGATAATGATGGCACATCCTTTACAAAATGCAGGGAGCCCAAAGAACTTATGGAAATCTTGGAAATTCAACATGTTTTTATCTAACATCGCTCAAAGCTGATTCACAGGTCGGGAAGTACCGAAAATACATTAGTTCATGGTCAGAGCTTCAAAATAAGCTGAGTAGTTCTTTACGACAAACTGGCTCCGAATTATCCAACTGTCAAAACGAAAAGAGATTTTTTTGGGTGAGCTCAAACTATTGCCCGGCAGTGTACATTAGGAGTTGGTTTCGACATATGTTAGAGTTCAAGACACAAGAAGCTTGAAAAGGCCTCAATGGATGAACATATTTAATTGACACGGTCCTTCTGGTTTCGACTAAACAAATGTATCAATGACACATGTGATATATCTTGGCCAAAAAGAAAAATATTTAAATCTGCAAATACTTTTAGATAATATTATTTGATGTAAATAATATTGATTTAGTGATATTAGTGATTTACGAGAGTAAATCTATATTGTATGTTCTGTCACGTTATGTTACCAGGCGAATAAAAATTATCATTTTTATCACGCGGGCTCGGAATGTGCCCAATAGCGCCACGGCGTAGGCTTGCGGAAAGTCCCTTGTGATAAAAAGTAGAGTGTGCAACGCGTGAGGTTAAGTTGCCGATTGGGCACTCGGGCTTCGCCCTCGTGCGCAATCGGCAACTATTCCTCACTTGTTACACAATGTACTATATCATTACCTTCCACGATATTTTTCTCTAGAATTTGATGCATCTCATTTCATGAAACATGATTTTGCAACCCCCTCATGAATTCTTGCAAGCGCAAAGCTTTGTAAGATTTTGAGGAACTATCTCCGTTATATTGACTTAGAGAAAAACTTTAAAACGAATATAGCGTGCATTTTACAGAGACGTATTGTATCCGTGAGCTCGTTTAGTGGCTATAAACATGTTTGATGGGTTTTATTGTTGCCGTCGGAAATTCCAAAAATGGAGGTCAAGCATATAATTGCAATTAATTTTAGTATCAACCTTATTAGTCCACTTATAATCTGTTTTCACTGAAGGCAAACCTTTCTCGTGATCCTCCATGTTCTCTAGCAGTAGGTTAAATTTGGAGTACATTGCCCCCATACAGGACTATCTTGTCTAGGACTATCTTATCAATCAATTATCACTTCCACCATGAATGCCTTATTTCTCAGAACTTTCGAGAAGAAAAAGAGAAGCGATTCCGCGTGATCCCGACTCCGCATATCCTCCCACTACTTAGATCTCTTCTCTTATAAAAGGTCTGAACAGGTTGAAAAGTTGTAATTAGATGAATGGGCTCTTGCGATGCTGTTGATGTGCGAATGGAATGAGTTACGCAAACAGCGACTAGTCGCAAGAGCCCATTCATCTAAGCATGTATGGTGCGTAAACAATCAAATTACAACTTTTCAACCTATTCAGACCCTTCACAAAAGAAGAGAAGTAAGTAGTGAGAGGGTATGCGAACACGAGATCACGCGGAATCGAAAAGATTTTCTTCTCAAAAGTTCTGAGAAATAAGGCATTTATATTGGAAGTGAAAGTTGATTGATTAATTAATTCCTCGTCATTCGACTGCTCACTATCAACAAATGATGCTCACTATGAATTTCCATCATGTACATATGTACAATGCTATTATTCGATACGATTGCGGAGTCATTGGCTTCCACATTCCGAGCGATTGTCTTAGGCCCGAGCCGGAGGCAAGGGTCTGAATTATCACAAGAAAGCGAAAACCGCTCTGCGCAAGTATCTAATTCTATTTTTCGATATACTGTGCGGTAAAGAAAGTCGATGGCCCGTGCGTAAAGTCAGCTTTTACGCACGGTATACCGAAGAAGTGATTTTATAGCACTCTAACCTAAAAATCGCAACTTAGAACATGATTTGTAGGTATTCGTGCTATAAAATATTGTATGAAACCGCGAGCGGAGGCATAGTTTTGGGACGAAGGACTTGTGACACTCGTACAAAACTACTCGTCCACGTGGGGTGTCATAAAATACTATTATAAAAAAGGTTGAGAAGAGAAGTGCTATTTCTGTCATCACTTTTTATCTGTGGAAAGTGTTTTCTCGAGAATGGATGGGAAGAGTTGAGCTTGCACGTCCGGTAGTAACCGCACGCCCAAGTTCGAATTTTAAAACGATTTTCAGAAAATTCGGGCCTTGTTCCAAAAAAGGCACTAGATATACCCCCCAAGTTTGTGAAGTAAAGAATAAAATGAGCCGTTATGGACCTTCAATCAGATGCAAAATGAGCCCAGAATCGACAATCTACAAATAAGAAATTTGGCGCTTGTAGCCATGAGCTCCAGTCGTATTCACAGCAATTCGTAGTTCACTGATACCGAGCTCATTCCGCATCTGATAACGGACCAAGACGGCTCACTTTGTTCTTTACTTCGCAGACTTGGAGGGTGTAGAGCCAGTTTTTGCGAAAAAGGCCCCAGTTTTTCGCGAATTGTCGTCAAAGTTGATTTTGCATGCGCGGTCGCTGGCGCACGAACTATTTGCTCGAACTTGCCCACAAGATCAAAATCTCCCATAGAATGTTCTTTTCCGATTCATAATCTCCTTTTAGAGCTTGATGAGTACGCTGAAAAAGTATAAAATATTCGTAAACGTGTTTTTCTTATTGAAATCATTAGGAAAAACTTTACCAAGTATTCCTTAATGTTCTCGCATCACTTTGCTTAGTACCTTAGTTAACGGTTTACTTAAGGAATAATTATAAATATTCAGGTAGACTACCTCCTTCTGAGTTATCGCGATTCTATTGCGAAAGTGCATTATCCATTTGTTGTGAAAAGTAGTGTACGTCAGAGTTATGGGTCCCGCAAAATAACCTTGAAAAAGGTTGAGAATGCGGTAAAGAAATAATAGAGTTATGGGTACGAGAAACTTTGACTTCTTTTCGGAGGAAAATGTCAAGTTCCCAGGCATTGAAATTCATCACTAGTAAAACTGTAACAGCTCAATTCTACTTGATCAAAATTGGGCGTAGGTCTATTCATTTGGAGGTCTAGAAATATTCCTCAAAATAAGCGAATGTATTCTGAAAAATATTCAGATATGTCAAAGTTAGAAGCTCCATAAGCTTAGTCAGGCGTTAATGGGTACAATCTTCATATAACGGAGACACACACGAAGAGATTGATAGAGATAGGAAGAGGAATAGGAGATATAAACTGTACATGAGTGGGATGAGAGAGAGAGGGAGTGGGAGAGAGAGAGAGGGGGGGGAGTTGATGAAGGTAGAGAGAAAGTGAATACAGTACAGAGAACTTGCGAATTGCGGTGTGCTATCAGGGAGTACCTATTGTCTTCAGAACTAATCAAAACCACCCCTCTTAACAAAACGTTACACGGCTCTTTCACACGTATACAACTAATACACACACACACACACACACACACACACACCTTCCTCTCTCCCTCTTCTCAATTTCTAGCTACGTGTGCTCATTCTTCGTCTTCGTCAAAATATAATTCTTCTCACATTTAACATTCATTTTGGGATCATTGCCCATGTCCTCCCGTCAATCATACAATTTCCATTTCTTTAGGGAAGAGTGAGGTACCACGGACACTTATTCTCATAATGACATTATTTTTACGATTTATCGATGACGACTCCGGACCAGAGCGGTGTAATTAATTTTTTTCAATCTTTTTTCTCAATTTATTGCCAGGTTGTCATTACAACTAGTACTGTAAGGTACTCTGCAGAGATGTGATAATACATCTGTATGCAGTCTGGTACAATGTAACATAAGAATATAAAAGTATAAGTATAAAGTGAAAATAATGTTGGAATATAGTATCAATTTCAAAACATAGTATCATAGTCCTCCTATTTTGTTATAGTGTTGATACAAAGTGATATTCAGTACGAACAATTTTTATTTCAATTTTCCAATTAACAGAGATGAAACATTTACAGGAGAATTAACATACTTTTTAACAGTTGTTAATTCATGCTTTTTATAACTATAAGGGCATATGATACACTCAAGTAGTGACGAATAACTCGGTTTTCGGACCGAGGATACTATGTGTTTCATTCGTTCATTTCGAAGCCACTTACAATTCCATGTAAAATCTTTTTACAACTACGTCTCTCCAGAACTTGCACCTCTGGTGGGAGTTTATTGAGATAAAACGTGGCAGTATATGTGTGGCTTTTCTTGCCTGCATTTTTTGATACCTTAGGTAATTTTATTTCTTTCTTATGAGTAATTGACTGGCTTGATTTGTAGGAGAGCTTTGGAGTTTGATAATCATAAACTAAGCATTCCAAGGCAAATTTCTCTCTGGGGCCAAGAGGCTGTACAGAATGTGAATCTTCCTCATTCATTATTCTCATAATTTTATTGTGCAGCTTATTCAAAAAGTTGTGTTGGTACTGCTAGTTGACCCCCAAGCAGTGATACCATGATTTGCTATTGAATAATAAAGTCCATACATTCACATAGGACGCTACGCGAGCTGGTAATCATCTTTCAGTATAACTCCTACGGTATTTCGTTGATTGTCAGTTCATCAATATAATTCCGAAATAAATTTCCCGAAAGAAGATTCCACGAGTCGGAGTGATGTTCAAAATACTGACTCGCTTTTTCAAAGAGCCAAAATGTAATTATGCCGTTCTGGTCCGTAGCCATTCATTCATCTATTTATCCTTCGCAGCTTGTACGAATGAAAAAATTTGACGATGATTGGTTAAGATTCTCTGAGTCCAGCCATTATTTGAACTTCTGTGCAGTGACGAGTCATAACGTAATAGAAAAAACATAGCTGCGATAATTCATGAGATGCGCTTCTGGTGAAAAAAAAAAAGATAACTGCATGATTTTGTATAGGGGACGAGATGGGAGACATCTGAGCTCACGGCGTACATAGATATTTCTGTGGATTATGTTTTACTACTATCCGTTCAGCACAGAAAGATGGTTGTCTAAATAAGCTTAAGCTTTTTCGAGCTACAGCCGATGATGTTAGAATTGATATCGTGGATGTAGCTCAAAGATGCTGGGACGTTAGACTCTGCAGTTCTCGATATCATCTTTTGACACTGAAAGGAGACGATTCCTGGACTCTCAACAAAATCCAAAACCCATGTTGGAAATTCTCCTGGTAAGAAAATATTACATTTTTTGGCTTAAAAAATATTCAGAGCTCCTGTCACATTTTTTTATTCTGGAATTGTTCCACGAATTTGTGTAAAATTGATCATGAAATTCAATGAAAATTGTGATGATTCGTATATAACTTTGACTAAATATGGTATAGGTCATGCGGTTTTTCTCATCTTGGCTCTTGGATAGTTCTCCTACTAATGATTCTTTGTGAATTCTCTTGATGATGTAAGTCTATTTAGATGAGGGTTCAGAACATGTAATTCTCACGGAGGAGTTTGGGATCCAGAAACCATGTAATAGCAAGAGTTCTCGTCGTTTTTTTTCATCGATTTTCAACAGTGCTTGATACTACATCATCCTCACTAGCAGTGTAGCATGCGGGTCGTTTATTTTGCATTCCCTCTTATTCCATTCATACACCCCAGTTTTCAAGTTTAGATACGTCGGAAAAGGTAGTAAATAGACAATAAATCCATTATTGAATCTCACGGGAGAGATCCAAAGGAAGAAGGGTCGGGAGGAAGTGAAGATGGAGGCAGAAAATAGAGCGAGCCAGAGACGCATGAAGAATGGTCACCCATAGTTGTTCATCTTTGTTACAAGTTCTACTTTTTATTATCCTTATTACGTAATAAAGCTTCATACGCTTGACTTCCGAGGACAGTGAGATATGCGGTGAATCTCAGCCTCGAAACTAAAACTTTGATGCTCTTGTTAAATATTGTTTGATTCACACATATTCTCGGAAATGTACGTACTTCTGTTACATTTAGCCCGCTGGTGCCCAGAAGAACTTTCAATTTTTCCAAAGTAGTTAAAATAAATAAGAAGCACGAATGCCAAACGATCCCTTGACCACAGAGCCGATAGGAGGTAGTCATCAAGAGTCTTTTCCATAATCGTAGGGTGATCCGTAACATTCAAAATTCGTTTCATGGCTATGGGTCCTGCAGGATCCACGAGGCGCCAGAGGGTTGAAATCGACTGTATGAGTTTTGAGCAATCATAAGATCTAGAGTGTACTGGGATACTGTAAAATCAGAATACAGCAGAAATTGAGTGTTTTTTGAGCAAATTGAAGATAATCAGGCTTATGCGAGGCATCAGCTTCGTTCCATAAATGTTGCTTGGTACACTTAACACTGAAATACCTACAAATCAATATCTTCAAGTGACCAGAAAATATTTGCAAAGATTTTCTATGAGCATAGAGTGAGGCAAGAGCCAGCAGAGGAAGGAGATTATTTTATAAATTAGCATGAATAATCGAATAACAGCCCGTGAATACTGTACCTTTGAATGAATTTTTGACCTGCTTGCCAACAATAATTCTTATACTTGTGGTCTATGATAAGCTTCAGATTGATGATGGTCCTTATGTAGAGCTTTTACTCTAGCTCATGGACTAGTTAGAGAAAAATTAGCGTTTGTTGCATCAAGAGATTTCGACGAAAGTGAAAATTCTTGAAATTCTTATGGGGCTATGAGTGACCTATACATCCAGCTGCGACTTACCCCATTGTTTTGAAAGAGACTCTTCAACAACCTGAAGTTTATTCTTGATTTATTATTGAAGTTTATTAAGACCATAAGTATGAAAATTAGTATTAGCTGCATGTCGAAAATTCATTCGAAGGTACAGTATTCATGGGTTCGCCTCCATCCGACAAATTTCTTGTAAAAAAATTGTTCCACGTCAAATTCCCATCCTCGCGATCGCTTTGGATTATACCGTGACCGTGAGCTTGGCCATTTTGTAGGCTAACCTCGTATACAAAGTAAGAAACCACCGCGGCCCAGTGAATAAGGTCCTGGCCTTCAATTCAGAAAGTCCAGGGTTCGAATTCTGGCCGGCACCAACGTGAATTTTCATAAGTGCCTTTTCGGTGGCTTCGGTGGTTCGGATCCACCGAAAACTATAGGGCCCGCAAAGTAACCTAGAGAAGAGATTGAGGGTTCGTTGATAAAAAAAAGGATGCAAAGTTACAAAATTTCTCGCCGAAGAAAAATCGAGTGTAATGGACCACTAGATGGATAAAAAAATAATCAATTAGTTGCGAGATGGAAATATCAAGATTCGAATCGGTGAGAAGCGAGTTGAGCGACACGCGGCGCTGCAGAACTGTTAGAAGTAGTATAGCTAGCCGGCCACAGTCAGCTCGATGGCGATATGCACAAACTTTGATGTAAATAGGCAGTATTTCACGAAAGAGCTATGTGTCCCATCCATGAATTGGTTGATCGCACCAAAATACTACACAGACATATACACGACTTGAGTATTACCAAATTGGTCTGGCAGGTCCTTATCAAGTCACACGATATCTGACAGATCATTTTCCTAGTTACGATATTATAATTCCTGAACATATTGGGAACTTCCCAGAAGAATTTAGGTGTAATCGAAACCGAAGTCTAGTTCATGTTACTGTCTTGTTGAGCTGAACGTTTTACATATTTATTATAATCAAATCTAACTTTGACGCATCTCCCAATAAATTCAGACGGATTATATCGTTCCTGCAAGGCATACATTTGATCAGATAGAGGTTGATCTCAGAACATTGTTCGTACAATTTTGACAGATTGGCAGTTGTCCTTTCAGAGAGATGATTGTCAATCATTCAATTCATAATCATGACTTGAGATCACCTCAAGCTTTTCAAAATCGATCAATGCACTTTGGCTACCTTCTGAAGAAGAGTGATGACTAGAATAATATTCTATGTAACGCGATTAATTTTTGCTATAAGAAAATCAGGTCTCACTCCATTCAAGAAGCAACTTATTCATCAAGTCGATATTGATCCTGATTAATGACACATGTTTTAGATATGGAGGATACTCCAATGTCTGTCGCTAATTTATGAAGCATGCCATGATGAATCGCGCACAGACATAAACGCACGTACAGCATTCCTCTATTGCACCCAGTTTCGGGGTCACAGCCGCACAGCATGGACACGCATGCCACAAAGCACAGACGTCATTGCCAGAGTATACTCGATGTCACGGGCATACTGCCCCGGGAAATTAGGTATCCTTGCTCGCAAGCATGGTATTACTTATGATAAAGCTTACGATTATCTTGCATACCTGTTCTATGTTTCTGGTTTGTAGACAAAAAGACTTCCCTCGGGTGCCCAACAACAAAGGGCATAATGCACTAAACATTCACATTCATTCCTGTATTTAATCTTATCTAATATGCACCGCTTACTCGCAAAACAAATTGTACATGTTACTGTTTCGGCCTCGGGTCGTTGTCGATCCCTTGATTGCACCGTATATACCCTCTGCGACAGATACGCAGCTTTCAATCCGGGCCTTATTCCAAAATTACAGGGGCGTGTTTTCGCAGTTGACCGACGGTAGCCAAAATCGAAATATCGTGCTAACCGGAAAGACCGAAAATTTTGCTCATAAAAACGGCCCCCATCCGAACATCAAAAAAAGAAATTTTGAAAGAAAATTTTTAAGATTGGTGGGGTCAAAAATTTTTGGCGTCCGTTTGGTAAAAATGAACTCTTGACCGTTCGCAGAAAACTACTATATCGAGCTGGCAAATGTAAAAACTGTTCTGAGTCAACCCAAACTATTGAGTTTTTCTAATTCTAACATGAGAAAAATGAAAAAAATCCGCGGGAAGGCTGGGGAGAGCGCATTTTTGAGATTTGAGATCAGCATGTAGGGGCAAGTTGGGTACACTTACCTTAGTTTCATATGATCCCATGCGATGCCTAAAAAATTTCTTTCGAGGAAATTTCCGAAATTTTTTATTTCTGGTAATTTTTTGATAGAAGCGCATACTACATGGGATACATTCCATATTGCAAACTCAATGTTTGATTAGTTTTCAGTCTGAGAAGTTCGATCAACTGATTCTTAACGATACAAATGCTGCAAATCCTGGTGTACAGTCCTGGATAAATCCTTCTTCTGTCAACTTCTTGCACTTATCACTGTTTTTTCGCTTTTGCACGTGAACTTACACATTGATCAAAAGGATACCATCATTTTGATGTGACTGTGATGTACTGAGACGCTTTTCAATGTGTTAATGAGAATCGGAAAGTCATAGAGACGGGGGAAGATAGAGAAAGAAATCATCAAAACAGAGAGATGAAAGGAAAGAATCGGCACGAATAGAATGGTGGAAAGAGAGAAAAAGCGAGGCGGGGGGGGGGGGGGGGGGGGGGGGTAGCGGGGCGGAGAAAAAGTGTATGTAACAGCAAAGCTGGAATCAGCAGGAGCGACAGGAAAAAGAGGCAGACTCGAAATGTCTGTGGCAAATAGCAATATCGGGCTGCCGGGACAACTCCAAAGTCGATGACACAAATCACAAGTGCTCCCATTGTTTTCTACGGGACATCTTTTTGAGTATCGGAAGTCGACGCTAGAGAGGGCTCAATAAAAGAAGGAATAGGAAGAGAAGAAATGAGCGGGTAAAGCTGCGTTACCCATTCTACATGGTAAAACGAGAGCGTCAGAAAAATCGAGAGAGAGAGAGAGAGAGAGAGAGAGAGAGAGAGAGAGAGAGAGAGAGAGAGAGAGAGAGAGAGAGAGAGAGAGAAGTGAGAGGAAAGCATGCATAAAGCGAGCAGAGAGACAAACGGACGAAGCCTCTGCGACTTTTTAATATCCAGGGATGATCTGTAGCAGCTTGGATGCTTCGTCAGCCATTGTCATTGTTATTACCGGATCTCTTCGAGGACAATGACAATTTTTCTGGTTTTATTGTCTCGTACAAGAGGCGCACGGGGGCGAGCAAGAGAGGTGGATAAAAGTATGACCCTCTCTGTTCGTATGCTGCTGTCACTGCTATTACCATCTCCCCGAACATTATCCCGTGTCTATCTCTACATGCCCCTCCCCGCTCTCCCGCTGCGCCCTCATCCGGATACACCTAACCGGTCTACTTGTGGCTTTTCGTAATGTTGTGTCGTTTTCAATCTCTAAATGGATCTTTAGCTTTTCCCGCTGCCCCCGGTCAGAGACATCTTCCTGCGGGGTTCCTACTTATCTCGGTAATTGTTTCCCACTTGGGCATTTTGTGGCCGGCGCTCGGGAAGGGCGTCGAACGTCGGCCCTCTTCGAGCATCAATCACGACGATCGGCCGGTCGGAGGAGATTGGCGGTGTCCACTCGAGCTGCGACCACCACGAGTCGAACCTGCCGTCAATTGTTCTTTTGCGGCAATGATTTCGATGCAGCTCGCGCAAATAGCTGTACGCCGGTCGCGGGGCGAGTGCGCAACGGCTCGGAAGCGGGCCGGGCTATTTTGCCTCGCGGTCGGTCTTTTTCTCCTCGTGAAACGGCACGGAAATGTGCGCAGAGATAGCCACTCGGGGCGCACAATGGCCGGCTCTTGTAACGCCGCAGCCAGGGTCGAACGCGCTGACAACGTGCCGCGCTATTTTCCCTCTGTACTTGCGTCTCGTCCTCTTTGTGGGGCGGCTGGCACACACCCCTTTCGCCGCCGCGAGAGCCCCGCGGTGCGCAGCCCGTCTCACTTATCGCGCGCGGCTCGAGGCCCGTCCGCGCCGAGCGACAACGAGGGCCGGAGCGAGACGCGCGGCTCTGTTCTCGCTTACGAGAGCGCGAGCGACGATGCCGAGCGGCGTATCGCTACTTTTGCCGAGCGAGCGGCCTCGCCCGACAATGCGCGCCTAATTCAAAAGTACCCGCCCAAAATCTTCCGAATGCTCGACTCGCCCGGCTCGGCGGCCCGTAAGTGCACGCGCCGAGTGCAGACCGGCTCCTCTATTTCATTTTTCTGCTCCCGAGGTATTCTTCTCCGCGCTGAATATTCCCGTCTGCAGCGCGGATGGATCTCTTTTGTTGGAATCCTCCGCGACGCTGTATCTGCAGCTTCGGGCGTTTCATATCGGAAGAGCACTCCGATCTTTCATTTGTCGGCGAGCTCCCTCTTCGCGTTCGATCTCGAAATACGTGGTATCCATTGCGCTTCGAAAGTTTTTCGCATAGCTCCATGTCGAAAAGAGACTTTGGGAGAATCGACTGCTTTTTGATTCATTTTAAGTGGATCATGTGAAATGTTTGGTGACTATCCGTATACCCACGATTGGTGAATCATTCATCACTCTGCGAAAAGAAACGATCAAATACAAAATCATTTTTATCAAGCCGACACCCATGATGGTATCAAATAGGGTAAGTGTACCCAACCTGCGCCCATGTGCCAATCTCAAGAACGAGCATCCCCCAACCTTCCCGCGAATTTTTCTCATGCATAAGTCATGTTAGAAATAGAGAAACTATAAGTGTTTTCGGTCGATCCGAATCGATTTTTGCATTTCCAATTCGATATAAGTGACTTTTTTCGTTTTTCGTAATGGCGCACCTAAGAAATCTTTTTTACTCAAAAAGCTGCCAAATAATTTTGGCTGGACCAATCTTAACTTTTCTACATGAATTTGATTGCTCTGACCTTCAACCCTTTTTTTGAATCCCAAAATCCGGATCTGGACCATTTTTATGAGCAAAATACGAAGCCTAGGTCGACTTTTGGGGGATGTACACAACTCCCTCTCCCCCCTCTCCCCCATATGCTTATTCCAAATATGGGAATAGTAAGAACGTTGCTACGCCCTAAAATTGCCATCGCTGCATCAGTGCATGATGAAATAAGCGTTTTGGACTGTCAAAGAATTCAAAACCCTTTCCTTACGGCTACGATAGCACTTTTTTGCTCTTTTTTCTGTTATCTTTCGTGAACAGATGGTGAGGACAGGTACACTCTCTCAGAAACCCTCAGATAATAACTTTTCGTAGATTTAAGATAGTTTGACTGCGTTCGGTTGAAAAAACGCACCTTAGCTCATTTTAAAGGCCTAGAAATAAGCTTCAAAATGAGTTCAAGTACATTAGAAAATATTAAGGTGGGCCAACGTTATGGGCAAAGTGGCTCAGAGGGTATCAAGTTGGGTACACTGATCTTGTATCCAGATACTATAGGATCGACTTGTCTTGAAGAAAATAACGAATTCTCATACGCTCTTTGTGAATCTCATCGTAGCTGTATGATTACAAACTCTGTTTAGCTCAAGACTGACGAAAAATTACGGGTCCTGATTCGTCGATTTTCTATCAGCAATTGACAGCTATCATAATCAACCATCTTCCAAGATTTAAGTGAGTCTCATCGTATGATCTAAACCAAATCAATTCAATGAGGTAAGTGAACCTAGATTGTCCCACCTCCCCCCCCCCCTCTATTTTTGTGTCACTCACAACTTTTAAATCTCTACACCCGATATGTATTTTTCAACGTATCTTGCTCATTCCAAAGCTTATCTCAACCCTTAAAACTGAGCTAAGATACGTCCAATTTCATCAACTTGAAACCAATTCATTGCAGATTGGAAAATGGTTGTTTACCGCAATGACGAGGCGGTGCGCCTAACTTTCCCCCTTATGTATAAGAGACCTGTCTCCGTAGGAGCACGTCAATCTTTTGTAAAATTGCGAAATTTTGGATTCGAAGCATCCAAATGAGACATACCTTACAACATTCTGCAGCATTCTCCATACTCTGTTGAATGATCTGAGTGTGGTGGGTCGATTCTCAATGGGGCCAGAGCAAATTCAGAAAAATACGCCGCTAAAAGAAATTAGCAGTATGCTTTCTCGAAGCTATTGCAAGTAGCAACTTTTGGGAACCCCCATCTTGGAAAAATTTCTTGAGATCCCATGGATTTACGAAAAACTACATGAAATCCAGTCAGTACCTATTCTTGCGTAATTCCATGGGGTTCCATAGCATCCGATGAGGTCACATGGGATCCCATATTACCTCATGAAGTCATATAAAATTCCATATATCGCGCGAAATTCCAAGATTTGATCACGTAGGATCCGATAGAAATCTGTCCCAGCGAGATCCCATGAGATTTCATGAGATTTTAGCAGGCCTCTACAAACAAGAAATGAGGGGAACCGGCAAAAGAGTTGCAAAAAGAGTTTTCTCTTCGAAATCAAGTTCTCAAACGTTTTAGGCAAAGAAAAAGAATTTTCTTGAAATTGTAAATGAAGTGCATGTTCCCATTTTGGCTTTTATGAGGTCCCTTGAGGGTCGCATAAGGTGCCAGGTAATAAGATCGGGTCCTTATGGGATAAAATGAGATAACATGATGCACAAACAATTTGATAAACAGAGATGACACGGGATCCCATGGGGTTCTTCATGATCCCATGGGACACCATTGGATAGCGGGCGGTAGGATAAGAACAAGTCCCCATGAAATCCGATGCAACCCAGAGAACTTTCTTGAAAAAGACCTCTTCAAGCGAGCCATGAGAGTAAAAGGGAAAAAAGGGCAAAAGAGCAAAAGGGGGTTTGCGTTGAGTATAGTAACCATTTTCAGATAACCAGAAAAAGCCCAACTCAATTTTACAACATTTTTGAGTAATCGATGTAAGAGTACAGAAAGAAAGAGGTTCCATTTGCAAGTGTGTAAAAATTGGAAATGAGGGGTATTGAAAAATTGGTAAGTTGAATAAGGTGCGATATTAAATGCCCAGAACCTAATAACCTCATCGGATGATGGTTCTGAAGACGTTAGTAGAATTTTAAGTCAATAGTCTAAAATGTGTTTCAGTTATCGCGAGACATACGAAAAACAAGAGATTGAGAATGAAAACGGTAAGGAAAAGTGGATGCCGTAAGGTTTATTAATTAGTTCATGGAGAGTTAATGAAAACTCTGGGAGGAGAATAGAGAATACAAATAAAATACTATGCCAAATTTCATGAGAACTGATCATCTTGTTTTGGAGAAGTTGCAATTTTTTAAAATGACGCTTGAACCGAGACTTGAACAGCTCTTGAATAGCTCTTGATGTAGCTCTGATCTAGAGATTCTGAAAAGCTACAATACGAGCTCTGAAGAAGAAGCTTATCGGAAATACTTGTAAAAAGTTTCATACAGGTTGATATACATCCGTTTTGGAGATAGGTATAGTTTTTTTAAAAGCAAAGATCAAGCTGTTTATCATTAAAATCGAGTTGCATCTGTTCGCTTAATCACGTACACTCAGGTATGTGATAAATCGCCGAAGCATAATTGAAACATACATGAAGACACACGATCGAGCACGCGCACACACACATCAGTCAGGAAATATTAGGGATGGAGGTATAAAAAAGGAAGGGACATAGAGTATGTGAACAGAAGAAACCGAACGAAGCAAGGGAATCTAATAGGCTGTCAGTAGCAGCCATTGGTCATGATGTATGGTAAAAGAATATCGAGTCAATGATCTTGAAAAGTTTTGTGATTCGGAAACGCATCGACAAATGATGTTAGAGCGCCGTCTGTTGACAAGGTACGAATCAATAAAAGTATTTCTAATATTCCGATATTTTTTATTCGCTTTTTTTCACAAATGATTTCTGTTACGCTCAACTCAATGGTTAAATGGAAGTTCTATGTGTGCATATGTAAAATTTTATACGCAGGCATCGAAAAAATCCGATCCATTTTTCACCAATTTAGTATTGGAGCAAAATGACATACCTTTGCTCTCACTATACAGATTATCCTTCGAAATACATATATCATACTACCCAAAACCGTCGAATCACAAATCCTCATCTGATTTTTTCTCCGAACCCACGCAGGGAATGAGTCATATAAGAAAGTCGAGTCGACATTATTTTCTGCTCGCATCTTGGATCCGCAGTATCCACTGGATATGGAGTTATAAGTGGTTAAGTGTCATCTTGATCATTAAATCTTTCCTATCAGTTTTTTTATCCAAATCAAAATACATTCCAATTCGTGAAGGCGAATAATATTGGTTGGCGTCTTCTCTCCAATGGCTTTCGTTGAAGATATTCTGAGTCGTCTCATGTGGTAGAATGAGCTCGAGTTGGTTTAATGGCCGAGCGCAAAACTGGTGAATTGGTCGTTAAAGAGCTAAGTTGCGGGATTAACCGCTGTCTACTGAGCTGTTAATAAAGTGATCGTTCATCGTATAACGTGACCACAAAAGTGCTCTCTCTCTCCCTCATTCTCTTTGCTGGTACGGGAAATTGATTATTACTTTCCTCGATTCTTCCGTACTTGTATATTTTTCATCTCTCATTCCATTCATTTCTTTTTACATGATTTCATTGTTGTTACTGTTGTACATACGATGACTTTTATTGCTTCCTAGGGAGAATACTATGAGTGCAGGAATTCTGGTTCGGGAACTTCCTTCATCTCTCCGACTTCCATCCTTTTCATATTCCTTGCACAGCAAAAACTGTTTTATCTCCTTCGATTGCATTACCGCATTCTTCCCTCATTTATGTTTTGGGATATCATCATCCTCTTTATCGATCGTCTATTATTTTTGGATATCCAAGTGTGTGTGTGTGTGTGGGTGTGTGGGTGTGTGTATCATGTATGCCCGCGCGTGCATGTTTGAGAGTGTGTGGACGTGTCTTGTCACTCATTTTGAATTGAAAATTTCCGACGGTTTATTATTCCGATCCCATCTCGAGATCTGAGGGTAACTTCATACCTAGCCACCAATGCTCCAGCCTAAATCTCGATAGATGTTATAATTTTCTCATGGTAAAATGCGCTAATATGCGCAGAAATGCTCAAGTAAAACTGCGTAATAGGTCAACGGAAAGTGAAAATTTGAAACCCCGATTAGTGAGTGTTAGTAAAGTCAGTATACCCAACCTGCCCCCCCCCCCCCTTGAGCCATTTTGCCTATAACTTGGACTCACCTTAATATTTTTTAATGTATTTTAGCGCATTTTGAAGCTTGTTTCAAAGCCTTTCAAAGACAACTTATCTTAAATTCACGAGAAAGTGGTCTTCTAAGGGTTTCCGTGAGAGGGTGTACCCAACCTGCCCCCATTGGCTATTTACACAGAGTTGCACCGCAATAACAGAAAAAAGAGCAAAAAGCGCTTTCATCGCCATGGGGAGCGGGTTTTGAGTTTTTCGGTAAGCCCAAACGTTTATTTCATTATGTACCAACGCGCAGAGTTGACAATTTGAGTGCGCAGCAAGGTCTTATCGCTGAAAAATATTTTTGTTTTGGGAAAGTTCGGGTGAAGTTTTCTTCGAGCAAACTTCGGCCAAAGATATAAGTTCTTATAAGTTTTACGTCTCGGCACCTGCTTTTTCGAGCTCTATCCAGACGGCAACCTACAGTTTAAGGTGGGTTCCGAATCACCGAGACCACCGTGAAAAGCACATGAGAAAAAAAATCTCAGTGGTGCCGGCCGGGACTCGAACCCCCGGCCTCCCGCGTGGGAGACCAAGGACTAGATCCACTAGGCCACGGCGGCCTCTCAAACTTCGGCCAAACTTGAAAAATGAGACAACCCCAAACTTGCAGAAAAATCTTACCTAATTGCGTTTGAACTTAGCTCAAACTTGCTTCAAACTTCTGCCAAACTTCGGCGCAAGTTTGAGCGAAGTTTAAACGCATTTAGGTGAGAATTTTCTATAAGTTTGGGGTCGTCTCATCTTTCAAGTTTGGGCCAAAGTTTGCTCGAAGAAAACTTCACCCAAACTTTTCCCAAACAAAAATATTTTCACGCGGGTTACTATGCCCATATTTGGGAAAACCGTATGGGGGTAAGTTGGGTTCACCCCCCTAAAAGATGACCTAGGCTTCGTATTTTGCTAAAAAAAAAATGTCCCAGACCCAAATTTTGGAATTCTAAAAAGAGGGTTTCGAAGGCCTCGGATGAAAGAATCAAATGCGCCGATGAGCATCGGGACTGATCGAGCCAAAAATGTTTAGCAGCTCTTTGAGTAAAAAAGATTTCTTAGAAGCGCAATTATGAAAAACGTGAAAAGTTACTTGAATCGAGTTAGGAAACGCAAAAAACGACTTGAGTCGGTCCAAACCACTTAGTTTCTCTATTCTTAACATAACAAATATGAAAAAACTTTGCGGCAAAGTCGAGGGATGCCTGTTCTTGAGATTCGCATATGGGGGCAGGTTGGGTACACTTACCTTAGTCAATTTTTCTATCAAGTATATGAGTAAAACGCTTTTAAACGCTTTTTCAATTCGGATCATATAACAAGTTGACGAATGTTTATCGTATTCTAACTTGGTTTGGTCAACTCTTCGTTTGAACCGAATCGAAATAGTATTCGAGGAATCTGGGAAAAACGCGGCATCGAGATTGTATGGGTATAATACATAACCTGTGTGATAAAGCACTCAAGTTATTCTCATATTTCTCGGATACAGTTTTGATTCAAGTCAGACGAAAGTTTATCGAGACCAAAGTGGAGGATGACAAACATTCGTCAGTACCTATTTTCATCTCAGTCAAAAAAGTGTTTGAAGAAGATTCAGGGAAGATTTCTCAAGCCTTTCTGACTTACACGGCTCCGACATGGGGTATCGACTTTAATGTGACAAACGTGCTCAAAATTGATCAGAAATCCATCGACGTCTTTGGTTCACGGCGTCTAATGTATCGAAGAAATAGATTTTGCGAGCTACTTTAAATGCTTCAGAGAGGAAAAAGGCGTATATCTCAGAGAAAAATAATGCTGGCCGCCCGTGACTCGCAAACTAATATGAAATCATGTCAAGTGGGCTGAGCCGCTGGAGGCGTGGTGTTGCAAATGGGCACCAGGTGTATCAAAATAAATCAGCCAGCCGGCTGAATTTACGGGGCCGAGCTCCTCGATGATCCAGCCCCGCAGCGAGCAAATCCTCAATTAGGGGAAATGCAAGAAATTAGTTGGCAAGTGTAATCATTCAGTGCGCCGGGCCGCCGCGTAGATTGCGCGCCGGCTAAGTAGGCGTACGGTGGGCGCGGGGCGCGTAAAAGCTGCCGCCCGAAAAGAGGCTGCGCGAGCTTGTCGTTGCGCCGGGCAGCTGCTGCTCGCGCCGCCGGTAAGTTGAAAAGCTCATTAAGGCCCGCGCGAGCGCCGACGCACGTTCTCGCGCGCGCTCCCCTAAGTGATATCGTATACAACGAGATTTTATGGAAAGTGCATCTGGTCTCGCCCGGAGCGCGCCGCCGAGGTGTAGGCCCTCCCCCGACGCGCCTCGCCGCGCTCGATCATCGCCCCCCGCCGGCATCGGGACCTCTTCGATCCTCGGATCGATTAACGATTGAGAGCCCATACCTCGATGCGCTCCGGCCCTCTGAATATTTAGCCAGCCCGAGCGAGGCCGCTCCTCCATTACAGCTATTGCGCGCGGACCGGAATGAGTTACGCTGCTCGCTCGTCCTCGTCCCGCCGCGCCCTCCAGCTTACTCGATGTGAGCGAGTATCTCGCGATATAAATGGTGTCGCTGAGATATGTTTCTTCCGGGCGCTGTGCCTTCCTCTTTGCGGAGCTCCAAGAGCGTTCGAGCGCGCGGTTCAAGAACGGATGCGCATCTTCGCCTGGTTTTCCAAATTTAGCAATCCTGCTTCACCTCTCGGAGTATCACAGTCGCGGGTGAATACAATAATCTCATCGGTCACGCCCGGATGATCGAGGATTATATTTTGAAACTGCCCGACGAGACTTTGGGAAAAAGTCAAATCTATGATATGATTCGATCTCACGTGGAGATTGACATTTGTGGGTTGTTCCTGTAATAATTTTACGACGTAGGATGCCTCATCGCTCTCGACGCCAATTCTAATTGATCTTCAACATTTGACAAAATGAGTGAAATTCTTTTCTTTATCGTTTCCCGCTTCCACTTGGTACACAACAACAATGTTAAAAACCACGTGTACCTCTGCCGGGTGAATAAAATCAGAAAAGAGGCCGGAGAGAGAAAGTACGAGAACCGTACTGTGAGATCCAATAAGACTAGCCGATACCGCCTGGCATCGTCGTAAAAGAAAACAAACAAATTTTGCCGAAGCTCGAATATACACGAATGAGCAGTGGTAGAGTGTATTGCCGAAGGTACGCTGTCCGTCACTGGAAAGGGAAGAATCGAAGAACAAACAAATGCAAAAAGTCATTTCAGTGTCACTTTGTACTGTTTGAATGAGAGAAACTCCCAAAAATTCACAAAGGTCACATCCCAAGTAATTTTTAATTGTGGTGTCTTTTTGTCCTGAGATGTGGAGATGATTCACTTGAGTCAGTTCTACGACGACCATATTTGTCCCAATGAATTGATATACATACTAAGTCCGATTGACCGAAGCAACTGAGAGCGCCTTTTGGTGATCAAAGTAGTATTTGAACTCGTACCCCGAGGTATCGCAGTTATTCAAAACTTTTGTACGAGAACAAAATTTTTCTCTGGATTTCCGTAATCATTCTACTAGGCGACGGAGGATTATGATTAAGTATACGACCCGTATTGTTGAATCGTCTCGAAAAATATTTTCATTAGTGATCATCTTACATCTGTGAATAGTTGCTAAGTATCAAATATAAGCGCATAAACGTTCAATACAGAGTATGAGACTGTCTAGTGAGATTTTTCATTTTTTTTGGATATCGATCATTTATCCAAATATTCTCCGATGGTATATCTACAATTTTCTATGTTCGCAGTATGAAACGATTTATATTTTGATCCATTCTTTATAGTTTCCTTTCTTCTCTCTTCCAATCCAAACGAAAAGCAAGTGATAGCAACCGTCGTAGCTTAAGCCAAGGTTTAACTTGCCACCTGGTGCAGCAACTTCCCGAGGGATGATGTCTCTTATTCTTGCGTAGCCTTAATCTTTCCGTCTCTTGCCAATTTTCTTCATTTTCAAAGGGAGATTACATTTACCAGTTTCCATTTGCAACTGTGTGCGTGGCAGATTTACAAATTATACTAGATAGTATGAAAAGATGATAATCTAAAAGTGTTTAAGATTCACTAGAGCAGCTCCACGAAATTCGTCATATTGATAAACCTTTACAACTTATCAAGAATTATTAAGGACCAGCTATTAAGGAAAACTATGAAAAGGATAGGATTGGTTCGATCAAATTGACTCTCACAGAGGAAAAGATGAGAACGTGATTCATTCATTGCGTCAGCAGCAGTATGTCGTATTGAGCAGCAAGAGCCCTCCTATCTTGAATTTACCAACGAGGGACTCGATTGTGGGTGGCTCATGTGTGCCACTGCATCTTTATGTACGTGTGATATAAGGGTCGAGTGTGTGCGTGGGTCCCTCGCTTTCTTACGCGCGAATCAGCCAGCAGAGGTCGCGCGGAGTTAACTTTACCGGAGCAAATATGATTGTTATACTTGTCTATGATTCGAAAAGGGTTCATTGTTCCCATCGTTAATATTTTGTTTAGTTGAATTGAATGCCTTCTTGAGTCTCCATTTGGTTTGGGAATGTTTTTACAGTTGTGCGACTTTGAGAATACGTATCTCACTAGGCCACACTCCAAATGCTCCGAATCAATATTCTCATTTTTGATTCAGCGAGAACTTTTTGAAGGTCTGCCTCCTATTATATCCTCCCGAACAAGCTCATCTGCATCGATCGGCTTCGCTCCGGGGATTTTTCCCTATCTATTGGATTTTCCACCTTGACCTCTCAGCAATACACGAGCGATCAATACTCCAACTATTTCTTGAGTTGTGATATCTTGCAGAAAAAGTGCTTGACATTTCAAACTGACGAATAATCAACTCGAATTAGGATCATCTGACAAAGCTATCAGATTTCTTTTGTAATGTATAAATCTGTGTAGCTGGAACAATTGTCAAGCTGATACGAGTGTCACAGTAGCCACTGCAGCGCGCTCAACGAATGTGGTTCATGTCATATTCCAGCAATTTATAGCCTGTCTTGGAGTAGAATTAAGTTTCTGTACCGGAAAAATGGATTTCTCCACTCTGTAATACGTTTGAGATTACTGAACAGCTCTTCTCGACAATCTTGCACTGTTATTCGATTCTGCTCACGCGAGATCCATCAGAGTCGCGTATTCCTTTGGGGCATTTCAAATCCCAACACCTGTTTCTTATGATTGAAATCGGAAAGATGCTGTGAATTGAAATGAGTCAGATGAAATTCCGAGTTAACTATATTGTCATTAACGAGATAGTCAGAACCAAGTTTCATAATTATATTTTCACTGCAAACGACTCGTCGAGAAAAATTCGTCGCTGAAAGCAGACTGAAACGGTAAATCTGAGAAGACTTTTTCCGAAATTCTGATTTGATAAATTCAAAAGTACAGAGACGATACATAATTTATAATATATCGATTCCGTAGAGAGTAAAGAAATCATCCGAGAAGAATTTTTCTTCAAAATTTTCAAACGATCGATCCAAGAGTACAGGAAGAAGAAGTTTTATTTGAAGATGAGTGAAAATTGAAAGTGGATAATTTTGTAAAATTCATGAGTCTAATATGGGGTAAGATTAAGATACGAAAAATAACCACCTCCCGGGGAGGGGGGGGGGGGTGGCTCTGAATTACTTATTGTTAGCAAAATATGAGGTCAAAAGATTGAGATCTGTTGAAGAATTCTTGGACCAGGCGACTTATTCAGACTATTCAATTCACATTAAAATAGGTAGTTTGCGCTTAGGGCCGCGGGCGGACGCTAACCTACGCAAGGCATAACGTTAGTCAGGCTGGTCTATAAAGTTAGGCCTCAAAGTATCTTACGCGTATCTCGATCGCACATTAGTTTTATATAATATGCAAATGTACGACTCTTTGATTAATCAAAACGTTTAATATTGATCAAGGAATCGAACATTTGGGCAAATTTACTGTGCGCTCGAGATAGGACTAAGATACTTTGAGGCCTAATTTAATGAAGGCCAGCGTAACTCAAGAGTTATGCTTCGCGTAAGTTAGCGCCGTCGGCGGCCCGAAGCGTAAACTGACTATTTTCATATCAAATTAAATAGTCTGAATGAGCCCCCTGAAGATATGCAAAAAATTGGACGTAGAAATCTCAAAGAGGAGAAAAATACTGGGGAATTGAAAAATTTATGCGGGCTTTAAGAAGGTCCTGGAAAAAACTGATGGGAAACTAATATAGCTCGAACTCGTACTAACAGAATAGTTCTTGTGGATTTCGAGATGGAATATATTTTTGAAGCTAATAGATTCATTGTATTCCTGCAAATATTTGATGCAATGAATGGGCGGGTTTGAGGCGGTTTTACATTACTTTGTCACGGGTAATGGGAGAGTTTCCTTGTAACCAAAGATGCACATGGCGCTTCCGTGGAATCGACAAAGTTTTCAACTCTGAACAGCACTCGCACATGTTTTTTTAGTAGCTTCTGACGGGCTATGTAATAAAATCGATTTTCAAAGAGAAGGATTATTATCTTTCTAGTCGGGAACCCTCCGCGTATTATGTATGAACAGTAGAATTCGGTTTTTAACGAGCTTCAAGAGACCGGAGAAAAAGTGCTTGTTATAACCGATGCTCGTTACAACCGAGGATGGTTAAAAATATTAGAACTGGGGCTTGTTAATTAATTCAGATAACTCGTGCATAGTCTATCATCTTGAGTTTATAGAAGTCCATTTATCTAATTTGACTTGAATAATGAGTAGTTATGAACGAATCGATCAACTCATTGGCAAAGTTCTCAGCTTGTAACTCGAGAACTGGACTATTGCTTGATATGTTCTGAGCCCTCTGCAGTTTGAACCCGTCGAACAAAGCATTATCGATTTCAGGTTCATCACGCATTATCGTAATTTTTCTTTACTTCATGCGCCTCCTTCGAAACTTTCTAGAATCTGTTATTTATTCTCCATAAGTGTTGAAATTGTTGAACTATTCATGCCGTAGACCTTACAGTGTTCCGCATTTTTCCTCCTCTCTCCAACGCTCTTATAATTTCAACTTTTTTACTAATAGAAAATGCTTTTTCCTTGCTAGCGCTCATTTTAGCTGTTTGGATCGTATCAGCTGTGATCCTGCGCTCTTTACAAGTGATTCCAAATTCTCCGACTCGATTCCACCCTCTAATTCACTGTCGTGAAGCGTTGACATCGTATTTTCTCGCTATATAAGTGGCCCGAGAACAAATTTTGACGAATTTTTCGCTCGTTATAACCAAGGTCTCGCTATAGCCGAGGTCGTAATAACCAAAGCTCGTCTCATTGACTATGGCGGCCGTCCAAACTTTTGAAATCTGCTCTCTACAACCGAGTTCTACTGTGTTATACTTCTTGAGATCCTGTGCGTGGAAGTTAACTTCTCACACGGGTTGGCAACTTCTACTCACAGATTGTCAAATAATATATTTCGATACCAGGGCGTAATAGTATTTTTCGATACAAGGGTGTAAAAGTTGGATTTCGTATACTGAGAAATATTTTTAGGCTCGAGCCGAAGGCGAGTATCGGAATTATCACGAGGATGCGGAATCCATAATTTACGACCGCGTGTGGAAAGCTACTTTTTGACAATCCGTGAATGATCAAAAGTTCGTGTAGAAAGTGAACTTTCACGCACTGAGTGTCACAATAGTACATTTCGATGCAAGGGCGTGAAGACTTTTTTTCGCATCCGAGTGATGGGTTTCCGGCCCGAGCTGCATGCGAGGCTCGGAATCACGCGAGGATGCGAAAAAGTAGGTTATATGTCTGTTTTAAAGTAGGTTATATGTCTGTTTTAGGAAGATTTAAGGAAGAAAAACGCGGTTTGGCCATTTTTTGACTTTGAAATCGTACTAAAACGCATGCCACGAGCTCCGAACCCCCATGAAATGGCTGAAAATTTCTTTGTAGTTAGATTACCAATTGACGAATTGGAAGAATTCTTTTTTCTAATCTTTTGAAGGGTGGTCAAGAAAGTTATTCTGCGAAACATTATTTCCATGTATTTCGGACTCTGAGACCATGTGGGGGGCTCAAGAAACTTTTTAAAACCACGTGAATGATAGGTTTTTTGATCACCTTTCAGATGCTTTTTGAAAAATTGGAATCGGTTGAGAAGGAGAAAAGTTATAAGCAAAATACTAACGCAAAGTTTGATTTTTGGGTTTTTCAGTAA
>JAPYYZ010005860.1:0-11122 GCA_030522705.1 Eretmocerus eremicus | reverse complement strand
TATGAACGATAAATTCACTTCATGTAATTTAATCACCAACGAGCAATAGAGTCAAAATGATTTCGATGGGTTCTCTTTCTCATTGATATCAATTAATATAAATTTATTCATTTTACTTCGATGAGGGTCAGAATATTCTCCCACTTCTTGGTTATTGTGACGGGTTCCAATCTGGTAACGGAATGGGAACTCACGTCATCGAAGGCAGTTTGGAAACTTTCCACGTACAGCCTCTGATTTCGCTTCCTAATATAATATCAAAAGCAGATACAAGTTATTGATCGGTGGGTATTAACCCACCGATATTTTTCTATCATAAACCATCAAAGAGTACGGTAACAAGGTGGTTTTTTCCCATTTGATGAAGGATGCGCAGAAAATACGTCGAGAAAGAGTTCAACTTAATATCAAAGGTACAATTATGTATGTTTACTTCGTTCCATGCTCAATTTTGGGCGATAATCTCGGTCTGAACAGCATTTACGAATTTGTTTCATAATTTCATCTGACTCATCTTTGTCAAATTTGCTACTGTGGACGGGACAGCATTTTTACATGACGGAAGAAGATATTTCGACGTTGAGGACTGTCGAAGAATATGAAAACGATATTTCGAAGGGGAAGAGTTTTAGGGAAACTGGTTTGCATGGTGTTGGTGTTTCCAATGGAATGGAAGATTTTCATGTAGTCCTCAATTTGAGCGCTGACATTATGCAAGATCAGTTCGGAGGAATGTGTCACTATGTGATGGCGAAAGTTTTCTTATATCTTGTCAGCCTCAGAGAACGTTTTTCAATTGATCTTCTGAATTTGAGACTCAAAAATTGGAACTTTGGCTTCGAATCAAGTAACATCCGTCCCAAAATATTGTATGACTACGTGAAGAAAAATAATGGCTCCAGAATGTCGTCCTCAGGAATGCTTTTCTTTGTCAGATATTCTGCCGTCCTTGTTGCCAAGTTGTACCAGTTGAAGATCCAGTATGACGATTATGCTTGAGATTGAGGGGAATCATTCACATTGTCACCAGCCCAATTATGACTGAATCGAGACTTGCTTATTCAGAATTCGTGATTAGTGAACATCATGAGCTGTACATCAAACTATTCTGTCCATTGAAAGCAAAGTCTCACCTCTTGTTGCACTATTTACGAATCATTTGAAGAACTGGCCCCCTTATCAAGACATCATCGATTCGATTCGAGGCTTTTTATCAGTTCATCAAAAATGCATTGAATTTTCCAATTGTCACGTAAATATCTTGAGAACTATCGGAATGAGACTAAAACTTAGTTCCATGGATGTGAATTCCATGAAATACAGAAATGTTCCCAAAAGCTGTGGCAGGGAGCAAAAAGGGACGCTCGCAAACTCACTATTAATCAATTGACAAATCAAAAGAGAACTTTGATCAGTCACTCTTAATGGAATTATTCGTGCTAAAAATACTATTATTATTGTTGATTTTCATCGAATGGAATAATTTTCAGTTCAGTCAGAAATGTCTCTAAAGTAGATGAGAAGGTCACCTTCCAGTATGAACCTCTGAAACCTTGTGGTTTTCGCAGAGATCACGCTGCTCATTTGGTTGTCATAGAAGAAGAATGTTACTGTTTAATTGCTCATGATAATTTGGCATCGCCAATAGTTCGTCTGATGTTTGATATTGAAGATGAAGAATACGTTGTCGAGAGACATGCGCTTTAATAGCATGAAAATACAGTAAGTGACACGGGAAACTATGTGAATTATCATATTAGCATCATATATGCAGCTATATGTATGTGATTATTGATTATAGTATCATTCTGTGTCATCTTGTATACGATTGCGTAATAGACTCTTTGTCTACATAGACTTGACTGATTAAGTGAGCCTGTACCAAATTGATATCGTTCATTGAATCTTCCAGAATATTCAGAAATCGCATTACCACGATCAGAATTTGCATGTGAAGTGGCTGACTCGCTTCATTGTGGATTTTTTGCCGGGGTAAGATGAAGTGCTCGCAATCTGTTGGTCTCGCGAGACTCGATCTCCACGAATCCTTCTGGCCGCGCAGAAGTGACTTTGTCGTAGCAAAACACGATCAGAAAAATTCTAACAGATTCTTCTGGTCAACTGTTGTGTGAAGTAGATTCGGCTGCGGAATGTGACAACCCTTTGGCTTCAATCGGGAAATCGTCAGTTCTTTAGGCTTTGAGCCGAAGGGAATCAATCTTCCGATCTTGGCGTACCGAGAATTCCATGTCTGACATGTTTGAAGCAACTAGTTATTAGTGTGGAAAGAATTGATAGTCTCGAAAAATCTTGAGATCCTCACATGCTGCCACAAAATGTGACATCATTCCCCCAGACCAGGGTTTTCGTTGATCAAACATCAATGTATTCCCGATGGGACGTGTGTCATTGTGTGAAAGTACTCTAGCGAACCTCAACTCTGGAGAGTCATTCGTAGGGAAAAAATTCCAATGGATAAATGGTGAATTCTCGGGTATGATGTGATACATCTCATAGTCCGGAAATCTGAAAAATGTGCCATTTGGAGCATATCGAGTAAAAGTTCGAGATGGCCATCCGCCATCCCTTTGAACTATTCCCATAGCTTGGTAGAGATGAGTATCAAACTGTTCCACCGGGAGATTGAGCTGATTCGGCTTCTATGTGAGAATGATAGCCACGGACATTCAATTGCACAGTTCCGCGAACATCGCTAATATATCTATCGATTGGAAACTCTGCACTATTTTAATTATGATCAACGAAAATCGATTTCATGGCAAGAAAACGAGGAGTTCTCTTGAATTTATACTCCATCAACGAAACTGCCGATGCTACCTCTATACTGCGCGCGTGCCGGAAAACCGTGATTCTGCAAAGCTCGGATGCTTTCGCAAGGGCTGGAAAGGCGCGAGCCATGGAGATAGCAGCTGCGCGCGCAAGCAAGCCCAGCCGCGGCCGCATCGGAATATGGCGTGCGAGGCAGCGAGAGAGTCGATGCAACGCACCTCTCCAGGCTGTGCGAGTCGCATCGGACTATGGGGTGCGAGGCAGCAAGAGCCGATGCGGCGCATGGCTCAGGAGAGTGCGAGCGGCACGACTATACAGGCTGCGACGACCCCACGCATGCCGCTGCCTACTTTCCTGCGTGTACCCATGCTGTAGACCACAGTGGATCATATACCATTATTTTTTATGCAGACGATCACGTCGAGTGTAGTTATTTGATGAATTGAGCAAAAATTCAGATATTCCTTGCACCCATGGTCTCGACCATCGTGGGTGATATGGAATGGTTTTGGAGTGCAGACGACAACGTTCATTGTAGTTATTTGTGGAATTGAGCGAGAATCCGAACATTCCCTGCGGATTCAAGGTCATGTGATCCCCTCAGCGTTCATGTCTGGTGATGAAACCCCGTTCGTCTATGCTGTAGACCACAACGGATGATATGGCATGAATTTCTAGTCCAGACAATAACGTTGGATTGAGTAATAAGCGGCATTGCACGAGAATTCGATCATTTCCGTGATTTCGCGATTATGTGACCCCCTCAGCGCTATCGCCTGGTGCTGAAACTCCGTGTACCTATGGTCTAGAACACCGTGGGCAATATGGCATGATTTTCGAGTGTAGACAATAACAATGATAGAATTGAATTCAAATGTATGCGAGAATTCGAACATTTCCTGCGATTTTGAGGTTATGTAAGCCCCTAAACGTTATCGTCTGATAATGTGACTCCGTGTACCCATGCTCCAGATCCCATCGGATGATATGCCATGACTTTTGAGTTCAGACGATAACGTTGAGTGTAGCTATTTGTGGAATTGAGTGAGAATTCGAACATTCCTTGCGAATTTGAGGTTATGTGACCTCCTCAGCGTTATCGTCTGGTGCTGAGACTTCGTATACCCATATTGTACACTTCAGCGGACCATATGCCATGATTTTTGAGTGCAGACGATAACGTTGAGTAGACTTATCTGCGATATCTTGATGGAATCAGAACATTCCCTGGGATTTTTGAGTTATGTGTCCCTCCCCCCATCGTGGACATCTGGTGATGAATCTTCGTGTATTTGTGCTCGAGACTATAGCTCTGAACTCTGAATCAATGTTCCCATGAATCACTGGTCCCCCCAAAATCACGAACAATTTCAAGCCCCAGGGCCCCGAGGACCCCCTATTCGCCCGTGTCCAGTGTGGCATCCCGCTAGGCGAGATGCCCATCAACCTCACATTGCCTCTCGATTAATCCACTACGAATTAATTTCATCATGTGTGAAACTGGGACGACGAATCCAGAGCGAGTCAACATTTTCTCATCAATTCAGTTTAAGAAAATCACATGTCAGCGCCGAGACGCTGTAGCGCTGACAGCGTCACACGCGGTAACGCCGCAACGCAGAGAAGCCACCCGTAATGCGATTAGGACACGGTGGCGCTGTAATGCTGTGGCGCTGCGGCGATGCATCGTTGCGGAACTGTATTCTCATAATGCCTAAGTTGCAATTTTCAAGGTAGGTTAAATTTCAAAATTATTTTGTGTTAGCCTGGCCTTTAAGTTCGAGCGGCGATGCAGTCTCTTTGATCAGTCTCTGTTAGTCTTCATCTCAGATTGCTTGAGTGGTTCAGAGTCTATTCTATCGGCTCACCCAGGTGCCTTAGAAAAGCGTAACGAAGTGAGGTCCTAAGAAGTAGCGACCGCGAGCTCTGACTGCATCCCGCCAAAAAAGGCCGGCGTAACCCGACCCAGCTGACACGGGCCAGCAGTATACCAGCCCCAGGATTCGTCCGCCCTGTTCTCCTGTTCCCGCCTCGAAAGGCCCGCCAACTCGTCCAAACTTCGATGGCCTTCCGAGTAGAATTCAAGAACTTTGAACTGCAAGTCAAAATTTCATTGTGGCCACAAAGCTGTAGAATCTCTTCAATCGAATCATCTATTCCTATTCTCATATTGCGTGCGCTCTTATCCAAGAAAATTTCAATTCTACAAAATCACGATTTCATAGTTTCAAGTTCACTCCTTTTATATAATTTTCGAATAAATTCTATCTGGATGATTTGAAATTCATCATTCATTTGTGAATGCATGAACCTTTGATTCTTCCGAATAATCTCTTCGAGTTATTTCCAAAGTTTATGAATATCAACTATTGAGATCAACCTTGGAATAAGGTTGATGAATATTAAATATCGAATCTGACACACCGGAGGAACAGACGCTGAATCTCGAATCTATAAGAAAGAGGTAGGCGCAATTGAGCAGCCCGCTCTCAGACTGTTCCCTGAACCTAAATATATTTGTTCATCCAAACCCCTCTGGTTCGGTCATAACATTTTGGCATCCATTGTGGGGAGCAGTCATAGTTGCGCTTAGCTCTTCTCACTCCCGAGTGCTAATAAGATATTGACTTGCGACTGACCTCGACGTACCAGCTTACGAAACTAGGTCGTCCAACTAGCACTTGATGAATAACGCTTACGAGACTCATATTACCCTCATCACGCATCACCATGTCGTACCTAGAAGGACTCAATAAGACCATTGAGCAAATTAGCGCGATTCCAAATCCAGCCGCGCGCGAAAAAGCTCTCATGACATTTTTCCAAAAGCGAAATATTGAAAATCAGGAACGTCTCAAGCTCACGTGAGAATCACTATCAGACTCTTCACAGAGTAATGTTGTTTGCAAAGCATAATCTAACATCCGCGAATTCGACGGAACCACGTCACTGAACGAATTCGTTCAAGACGTTACAAATCACCACGATACCATCCCAGAAACTGAACGCACTGCCTTTTTGTGCGGCCTATTCACAGAAATCAAAGGCGACGCCAGGAAATGCCTGAAGGATGAAGATATACAAACCCTCGATCAATTAAGGGGAATTTTGAGATTTAATTTCGCGCCTAGAAAACCGTACGATTATTAAGTGAATCAAATTATGACCATTTCTATGAAAAAGAATGAAACTTCTAGTCAATTCTATATTAGGATTAAAGGTTCAATGTCACGTGCTGGTGCTGCCCTCAAAGACTCTTTACGACCAAACGCTCCGAATATAGATAAAACTCAACTAGAATTGCTAGGATTGAATGCTACCATACGCGGTCTCCCACATGGCATGAGAAGTGGCATTGCTCTCCTCGCACTTTAAAACCTGACCGCGGCCCTCGAAGCTGCGGAAAAAGCTGAAAGTTTTGCGGTCAGTCTTAACACCATAGAGCTGAGATCCAAGAGACCAACTCAGAACCCCCTCGAAAACAAAGATCTAGAACTCCCGAAAATACTAGGAATACTCAGAAACAAGTCACGCTCATGGACCAAAATGATCCCAGAAGTTACGATCGTAATGGAATGCCCCACCATTACGACAACAGAGACGTCACGGCTCCGCCCCCTATGAAATACGACTCGAGTGGACGAATTATCGCTCATCCGAATTTAAGCTACTCGTCACCAAACTCCGGACAACCCAACTCGAAAGGACGTTCATCTTCTCCATCACCACGTCCTAACTCACCATACCCCCGTTCCTCATCTCCTTACGACCGACCGTGTTCTCCTTACAGATCCCAATCTCCTTACAGGTCACAATCTCCGTATCGAAACTTTCATCCCTCTCCGTATCCATTCTTCTCACCGCAAGCAATCTATCCGTACTACCAATATCCGTTCCAGCCACCTATGTACCCTGGATACTATCCTCCGGGCCCGTATCCAAATGACGCGTATTATCGAAATCAATTGGCAATCTCAGAACTCCCAAAACCCTTCGCAATCCGCGAAACCTACTGATGAGCAACATTTAAACTACCAGCCTGCCCGCAGTCAGAACCCGACCGCGGGCAGGCCAGCAGCTTCCCGAATCAAAATCATGAGCGTGAGCGATTACGGACAGCCAAAAGCCCAGGGATCGGACCAATGATCAAAATTCAGCATGACATCCTATCATCAGAAACCGGTCTTGTCTACTTAGATACCGGAGCAGACATCTGCACAGTCAGTTTGAATCTCCTGAAACGATAATACGTAAAGATGGATGCATCGCGAGTGATTCGAATCACCGGAGTTACCGCGAATCCCGTTCATACGCTTGGAGTGATCAAGACTTGCATTTTTTGGAGAAGAGATAAGGTTGCACATTCTCCCCCCACTTGTGTCGTCAAGTACGATATCATATGAGGTTCAAATTACTTCAGGAGGATGAAGCCTGGATCCTATTTGACAAGAACTTATATCTTTTGAAGGAGATAGAGATTGCCCCATTTCTCTCCTCCCTCCAAAACCTAATCTCGATTCCTCAGATGACGGAGAGGAAGACATAGACGGAGAAGGAATCTTTTTCTACCCCATGACAGACTCCATAGTACTACCAGACGAAAGAGCCGAAGTCCCTAAAAACAGTTGTGACGTACTTGACTCAGAAATATCAACATTCATGGACGGCGCGTTACCATTCAACACTGCCCGTCTAAGAGGGAGCGCGCTACTCATGTGCAATCGAGCTCCCCTTGAGCCATCCACAAATGAAGCAGATCTAACCGCGGCACCGCCAGAGTTTCGGACGGCGGAGTCACATGTTAGTGACGCAGCGTTACCTCTGGTGGCGCGCATGACGCAAGTGACTCCCACTGACAATAAGTCAACTGTTGCGAAACAGTACAGATACCCCCCCCCCCGCCTTCCATAAGGAAGTGCGCTAACAAGTTTCAAAACTCCTCCGGGACAATGTGATACAACCCTCCAACAGCCCTAGGGTCAGTACACTCTGGATTGTGCCAAGGAAACCAGGTCTCGACGGGAAAAAACGGTATAGACTGGTAATCGCTTATAGAAAATTGAACGAAAAGACAATACCCGATTCCTACCCATTACCTAACATGCAAGAGATCCTAGAGTTGATGGGCAAGGCGAAATACTTCTCAGTCTTCGACCTTGTCAGCGTCTCCCACCAAATAGAAGTTGACCCCTCAGACAGAGCAAAAACTGCCTTTCGAACCCCGTTCGGTTCATTCGAATGGATTTGCATGCCATTCCGATCATGAAACGCGCCCGCCATATTCCAGAGGCTAATGGACCATATAATGCTAGGGCTCCAAGGCATAGAAATTCTCATTTGTCTCGATGACATAATAATTTTCTTCAACACACTCAGAGACCATGTAGCTAAAGTCACGGGAGACTTCCGCCGACTCTCGAACGCCGGCATGAAACTCCAACCCAAAAAGTGTGAATTCTCAACACCCGAACTGAAATATCTTGGGTACGTGATTGACAAAGACGGGGTAAGACCAGACCCTGCCAAATTAGATGCAGTAAAAAACTTTCCTACTTCAAAAACCCAAAAGAACATAAAATCCTCCCTAGGTTTGGCCAACTATTATCGGCGATTCATCAAAAACTTCTCAAAAAAGCTAAACCCATGAACGATTTGCTTTCAAAGGGCAAGAAATTCGAGTGGAAAGAAGTACAACAAAGGAGTTTCGAAGTCCTAAAAAGGGCTCTATGCGAGGCTCCAGTTCTAGCTCCAGTGGACTGGAATAAGGCCTCCACTCTGACATGTCACGCATCTGACTTTGCTATTGATGCTGTGCTCAGTCAGGGAGAACAGGGCCACGAACAGCCAGCTGCTTATATGTCAAAATCGCTAGGCAAAGCCGAGAAAAATTATCCAGCGACCGAAAAAGAGTGTCTCGCGGTCATCACAGCCGTACAACACTTCCGACACTACCTCTATGGTCGCCACTTCACCATCTATCGTGATCATGAGCCCCTAACTTGGATCGAATCACTCAAAGATCCTATGAGTCGACTCAACCGATGGAGAGCAAAATTAAGGGGGCACACCTATACTTCCAAGTACAAGCCCAGTTTACAAAATACAAATGCGGACGCTCTCTCTCGTAACCCTGTTGATCCACAAGCCGCGCGAATTCTTCATCAACAACTCCATCCGTAAAAATATTACCTCTACTACCCAGACGCACGAAAACATCATTACGGCGAGCAGAAAATGCCCAATTTAGGTTATCCTCGGAATCGTCCTCGGCCAGTCAACAACCGAGACGAGGTCGGAAAAAGGGGTCAAAGGTAGAGCCCCCTGAAAGACCCGCAAATAAGTCCGAAGGGCAAGGTGATCTTGACGGTAGCACCATCGCCAAGAGACTCTGGTCTAGACGGCGCGACGGATGCGCCACATCATCATCCACGCGGCACTCAACCAAAGGGCCGAAATCACCAATCGAAACATCCGAAACTTCGACAAGCGAGTCCGAGGGAGGCACCGTGCTCGGTATCGACAGGGGCACAGACGCCCCTCCCATCCCATTGCGAAACCGGTCGTTCCTCCCAGAAACCATCCGGTCTGAAAATTCCTCGTCCGAGGATGAAGGGTCACAAGACCACGACCCAGAACTCTCAGAGCAAGATATTCGACCACAAACAAGCCATCCGCTTTCACTGCAGCAAACAGAACCACAATGAAAGGGTGACACTCCAACTTATCATATCACCAACGACCCGGATTCTTCCTCTTCCTCTGACGAAGAGTTCAGGCCAAACTTCCAATCTACTAAGAGATGGTCAAAGGTAACCGATAACGTCAACCAATCAGTCACGCCCATGACAACCAACAAAGAGAATGAAACCTATTGGTGGGACAGCGAAGGGGTTACACGAGATCCAACGCGCCTCATATTTTCGGATCTGAACCTCGACTCTTCAGAGACGATCCTAGATAAGTCAACTTCTTCACTACCAGCTTACCTAGGCACAGATCCTATCTCTAATGAAATCGTGGAAGATTGGGTTGCCCATTCCTTTATACCACCAGATACAACCCCCACTCCAGAAGCAATGAGGACCAAAATGTCCCCGTCAAGAAAAATATCAGCAAAATCTACCCCATTCCCAATGACTGGCAGTGAAAGGGCTCGACTTCCGAGTTTTTGGAGAACTCTGAGCACCATCAACCAGGAGAATAGTGATGTCGAAGACGACACCAGCCCTTTCTCACAGTCACCAACACAACCACGACCGCCCCACCAAGACGGGCGTGTAATGAAATCAAATAAGCTGCCTCCCGGTCGGAAACTCCCGACCGTCACGCCAACCGTCACGCCTAGCGTATCACCGAGCGTCGCGCCAAACGCTACCCCGACCGTCACGCCTAGCGTATCTCCGAGCGTTGCGCCGAAGGCTACCCCGCCCGTTGCGCAAACGAGTGCAAACATAACCTGTGACATAGATTCAACCATTCAACCCGACTTGAACTACCAGAGACCCATATCTTTGAATGTAGCCATAACCAAAGAATGTCTTACTTATTCAAAAGACAATTTAGTGCATCTTATTTCATCTGACTTCAACATTCCATCACTAAATAATAAGCTACTTATCGATGTAGAGGCGATCGATTCATCAAAGTTGAAAGTACAAGATCCCGATGTTGGCGACGTCTTAGTCACCAAGAATCGTGATCGCTTCATCTATAGCTTAATTATTTGTGGGAGAAAAGACTCCCCCATAACTCCGAGTAATATCAAATTGTGCTTATCCAACCTGTCAAAATTGACTCAAAAATCTGGTTCAGAGTCATTCAGAGTGGCAAAAATAGGAGGATTAATCGATAACCCTCCTAAACAAATAATGAAAAACGCCTCTATAGAAGAATTTCGCCAATTCCCTTTGACTTTTACTTTCTGCTACGGCACATACTCTATACCTCCCCCAGAAAAGATTCCTTCAACCCTAGAAAAGCATCATCCTAGCTTATTCGGAGGCCACGGGGGAATAGGCAAGACCTATAAGCGCGTACGCGAGAGATATTGGTGCAAAGGCGTGAGAAGGACCATTGAAGAGTTCATAAGAAAATGTTCAGTCTGTAAAGAACAACAGTTGATCGGAATTCGCACCAAAGTACCTATAATCATCAGTGATACGCCCATAGAAGTATTTCCTAAGGTGGCAATTGATACCGCGGGCCCATTGCCTACCACCCGTCAAATACAGCGAAACCTGTTAAGTTGGGCACTCCATATGTTGGGCACCTGCCTAACTTGGGCGATTTCTCCGAGAACCAAAAAAATTACATTGGTTTAGATGCGATTTTT
>JAPYYZ010005855.1:0-10811 GCA_030522705.1 Eretmocerus eremicus | reverse complement strand
ACAAGCGTCAAAAGGCGAATGAGCTTCTCCCCATTCAAGAGTGAAAAATTCTCTCCCAAGGAATATAAAATACTCACCATAAGTGCACGTGTACATTATAGCCTTGCGAAAGCTCAAACGAAGCTCGCATCATACACTCGCCACTGCTATTAGATCAACTCGCGCGCTGAAATACATACGTCCAATTTTCAACACTCCCTCCTGTCAGTTTAGCCATTTACGTGCGCCTACGTACAGGTTACTGAAAACGCGATTGGAACTAGCGTAATAGCGCACAAGTGTTACGCAAAAAGTGACGCGTGTTTCCATGGGCTATCGGCTCTCAATGACTCTAATCTTCAGAGCAGTAACTTTAATTCAAAAACACTCAAAGGTGGGACAAAAAATTGAGGAAAAACATCATCGATGAAACTCGATCAGCTCTATCTTGGGTTAATAGCGAGCGAAATACCCCATAAAGATGCGAAATTTCGAGCCCAACATAAGATACCTCGGCCCAAAAGTGCTAACACTCGAGAATCGTAAATTACCATAACGCATATACGGCGATGCGACTCCGAATTAAAATCCTCTGGAGAAGGCCCACGCTCGGAAACGCCTAAGCACACAGGCATATCACAGTATAGACCTACGGACTCTCTTCCAATCTGAGAGTATTCTTGCTTCGGTCGCATCGGTCTGAATTTATATCTCGGGAATTTCAGTCCCGCGCGCCTATTCGAAAAACCAGTTTCACTCGAGATCGCGTATAAAAGCGTCTCTCGCGCAACGTTACCCGGTGACCGGCATCTGGCCCAACACTTCCGTCTCGGCAGCCATTGAGAATTCCCTTGGCCATTCGAGCAGTTTACACCTGATACACGCAATACCCAAAGCCTATTAAATTCTGATAGTACTCGCAAAGCGATCGGGTGCAAAAAATTACAACTACTTACTAGTACGAAGTCGACCATCACCATATTTGGGCTGAGGTATCCTCAGACTTGCATAATTTTATACGGGAGAAGAGTATGACTTGGGGAAAGGATTGCGTAATGCTCACATGCACTCGGCTCTTGGTCTATATTCCTTTGGGAACACGTATACGCCTCACATATGGGGAGACATGCTCGCGACATGGGGAGCGTATACTGCACACAGTCCCGGAAGCGAAAATCGCGAGCAGAGAGCAGCAGCCAGGCGAAACTGCATTCATATCAGAAAAAGAGAGTGGAGGACTGCATATATAGCCTACACCCATTGTGTCCGCGACGCTTCGGGCTTCATAGCTCGCGGCACGGAGAGCGATATTCGCGCTCTTTTTCTTTTCTTTTTGCACGGATGAGGCAGTGCTCTGTACCGTTCGCATGACGCATAGGTATATGTATGTGCAGTGGCTCTGGAGAGTCTGATTACTCTCTCGCGGTATAGGTACGTCCGTATATGATAGTCGAGTGAGTCAGGAGTGGTGTGGGCTCGAAGCTCAAACTCCCTTGACTTTTGGAAAATTACGAGAGAGCGAGTGCGCGGTCGGAATAATTGAGATGATTGTGAGCTAGAGGTGAAACTGTGGAGAGGCGTGTGGTAGAGAGTTTTTGGAGGAGTTGAGAGCGAGCAGCGAGGATTACCCGAGTTATCCAGACTGGAATCATTACGATGATGCCGCAAGTTGATTGCTGGGCTGATGCGATGTACGCGTCGTGGGTATAGGAGTAGCTAAATTGACTCTCGAGACTTTGAAGCGAATTTCGATGGTGGTAATTTGCGGCAGGTTCTCGTGCGTGCTTTCATCGCCTTTTTATCGGGCAGATGAGGAAACATGGAAGCGATACGGAATCTTTAATTTATGAATTGAGCAAGGCGTTTAGGAGTGTTGGACAAATACAATTGATCGATGGATTTTACTGTATAAGGGCACTACGGACCATGTCAGAGAAAACTACGGCGTATTTGAAGGGGCCGAAAGGGAAACGGAATAGACATTTCGTCTCACAAATACTCTCACTACTCGAGGACTGATCGTAGACTCTTTTCCGCGTGGATTTACCTAATGCCACCAAATACTACGAAAAAATACATTTTACTGAGCCATATATTTTACAGTAGAGCGGCACACCAGGAAGGGGGAGGGGGGGATTGACCGAAAATTTTGTACGCGAGTTGTCGAACCTGTTCAAACTGCCCACTACTGCACAGATTCAATCCTAGAGACGCTCTATCGTATTTTTTCAAGCCTTTGAGATGCTCCGATGATAACTTGACCGGTCCGAAGGGCCATATTGACGATTGGGATACTTGCGTACCATCGGTTTGGGTGCAAATCTCTGGAAAAAATGTCGTCTGTCCGTCCGAAAGCTGAATTTTTAAATCGACTCGCTTACTGGTGAAATGGTTTACTCCAAAGTATAGAATTTGAAATGATGATTGGGCATAGGAGTTAACGACCTTGCATAGGCGTAGGACTGGTTTCTAAAGCGAAGATTGTGTTCTGGACAGAGGACGGAATTGACATTTGGATCCCTAATTATCTAATATGAAAAATGGAGGAACACGAAATCGCTCAAATCCAACAAAAAAATTGGATACCAATAGAATAAATCCAAGAAAATTTTAACCGCGACAATTGAAAGTCGCGGAGGCTTATGCGAGCCTCGGACGCAGAAAATCCCACTGTAGGCCGAATCACTCATATGCAAGAAGTTTGTTACGGTATTCCATATCTTTTCGAAAGTTTAAATTGATCGGTATTAGATCAAATTATGTGAATTTGATAATCATTGGAATACTGATGAAAGACGACTGAAATTGTATACATTTATTGATGATGAATAAGGGTAATCACCACCCCATCAATCATTGACACGTGAATTTCTGAGTGAAATCATGAAGTGAAGACACTCCATTAGATCAAATGAGAGGAAATTCAATCCAACTGAAACTCGGGTGACGTTTCTATCGATTACTGGAGCTTGAATTGATTCAATTCATTGACTATCTTGTCCATTATGATGGACATAATAGATTTTCAATAATCTTTGATTATTTTCTTCAAATGCATCAGGAATATCTGAAGAAAACTCTGATGAATTTCTGTTGCGACATGTGAAGAGGGCGCGGGATTGATTAGCGTACACGAACCATGCGTAATATGATTAGTATTACAATTATCGGGTTATGGGAACAAGGGCGGTCGTTGCCCTTGAAGAGTCTAAGGAGCTCTCACTGATACTGTCAATATGAGATCATATTGACCACAGATGGAGGCTAAATATCGAATGGCGAGAAAAAAGAAATGTAAGACGGAAACTTTTCAAAATTTCAGCTTTGTCATTTTTCATCCTATTCCCGCCCAGAGGATATATTCTGATCGTCAAGAATACGTTATTGATCGTTCATAGATCGCTGCAGTGAATAGATTGAGAAAATGTTCTCATGCGAATGCTCATGAGCTTATAGTGCAAGAAATATACCAATGCACGGACTTTATCCATTACTGCTGACGACAAAATGAATGTACACCGAACAAATCATCTACGTTCTCAAAAGATAAAAATTCCCAGTACAACTTTGATTGTACAATATCATTCATCCGAATGACACAAAGTGATACAAAATCGTATTTCGTTAGTCACAGAATTGTGAAATAAGGTATTCAACAACGCCCCGGTAATAGGGGCTAGTTTGATTCTCCTGGTGTGAAAGAAATTCCATCAGGTCCACATAATGAGGTTAGTGTACCCAACCTGCCCCCTTATGCGAATTTCACAAACATGCATGCCCCAACCTCCCGCTAATTTTTTTCATATCTGTTATGTTGAGAATAGTGGAACTGAGTGGTTTGGACCGATCAAAATCGATTTTTGCGTTCGTTAGCTCGATATAACTCGTTTTTTGCATCTTTCGTGATTGCGCAGCTGAGAATTCTTCTTTACTCGAAAGGCTGCAAAGAGTTTTTGGCGGACCAATCTCAGCGTTTCTGGTTGCATCTGATTCTGTCATCCGAGACCTTCGGAACCCCCTTTGTAGAAATTCGAAATTTTGATCAGGAACATTTTTATGAGCAAAATGCGAAGCCAAGATCAACTTTAGGGGGTTTACCCAACTTGCCCCCCCCCCCCAATATGCTCATCCCAAATATGGGTACAGTAAGACCTTGCTGCGCACTCAAATTGTCATCACTGCGTCGGTACATGGTGAAACAAACGTTTTGGACTGTCTAAAGAACTCGAAACCTGCTCCCTACGGCGATGAGAACACTTTTTGCTCTTTTCTCTGTTATTGCGGTGCAACTCTGTGTAATTAGACGATGGGGGTAGGTTGGGTTTACTCTCTCGAAAAACCTTAGAAAATCACTTTTTCGTCGATTTGAGATAACTCCGATGCACTTGGTCCAAATTGGACGTACTTCAGCTCATTTGAAAATGAGCTAAAGTGCATTGAAAAACATAGAGGTGCATGGACCAAAGTTATTGGCAAAATGGCTTAGGTGGGTGGGTCAGGTTGGGTACACCTATCTTATGTATAAAAAACATGTTACATACATGTAGCACCCACATATTATTATTGACACAAATCCGCACCCCTTCAACGTGTAAAATGCTTGTGTACGAGGTTTGGATGCGAATCGTATGGAGAAGATGTGGCATACATGTTGCATTGAGTGAATGTGGAAAAAATTACCAGGACACAGTGTAGGAAGAAATGTGGAACTTGCGATATGGACAGCCATGTGACTGAAGTCGATTGTCCTCATCAATAATCTCGAATAATCTCGGATAATCTCGAATAATCTCAAATAATCTCAAATTTGACTAGACGATTAATTCACATGGCACTTATATCAAATTTATCAAAAATACATGTTTCGAGTGGATTACTTCTAGATGAACTTTTCTAGTGCGCAATGAACTACTTCAAGACGTGTTAAAGATGGTTTTCATGCGACGAATATATTTTTTTGGGGATGGTTTCTTAGCAAGGAGAGGATTATCTCTTCGGTATAGCTGGATATTGATGGAAATCGAGTGGGAAAAAATCTTTTCATCATTCTAACCTAAAACTGACGCGTTTGAACGCGGCTTCGGGGTTCTCATAATGAAAAATCATCATTGCCCTGTGCTCGCACGACCATTTCAGGCACAAAGGACTTATATCCCTCGCTTCGCTCGTAACAAACTGTCCTAGCGCGCAAAATCAGTGGACGCGCCCAGGGTAATGATGTACTATTTCGTTCCTCTACCTTCTCACTTGAGCCAGGTGACTTCCTCGTAAATACCTTTGCGGAATTCGAAGAAGTCCTCGATGAGGTCATACGGGATCCGACGGGATCTCATATGACCTCATGGAATGGGAGGCGACCCCATAGCATTACGGGAACAGATACTGACGGAATGTCGTGTGGTTTTACATGAACTGGTGGGGTCCCAAGAAATTTTTCATCGTCAGCGGGAGTATTCAAAATTTGCTACTCACAATCACATCGGAGAAGCATACTGTTAATCTCCTTAACAGCGTATTTTCTTCAAAACCAATCAACAATATACATGGGATGGATTGAGAATAATTCATCGAGTTTTTCTCTACAACGTTCTATGTACTATGTGTACTTCATTTTCGAGAGAGTATTCAAATCAATCTCTTTCAAAGAAAGGACATGGCTGCTGATTTATATCACTCGAAGAGATCTCAACATTCGTTTACAATTTTTTAAAAAATTATTTTCGATGAGTTCACAAGACAGCAAGGTCACTTGAGAATAACAATTTTAGAGACAAAAAATACTGAAGTAGTTATATCAGTGTACAGTTTGGCTTTTAGTGCATGATTGCCGATCAATTACTGTGGTTGAACGACCTTGAGCCTAATTGAGAAACTGGCTCCATGAATTTTGTCCGTGTTTAATAGACAAGTCAGGCGGGAATCCATGTTTTTCCATTCTCTCTTCTCAACTCACACCCACTGATGTCCAAAGTAGTAATCAGAAGTGCAGAGCATTCAAATTTATCGAAATTGTACATTAGGAAATATCAAACGGAGAGTAGTTTCAATGAAAATTACGCAATCCACTATATAACGCTACAGCGGACTAGAGGTCAGGCTTTTTTGTCGGAAAGAGCCATTAGCCGGGGAATCTAATTGTACCTCCCATCACTCTCGCGCTCGCTAGCAAATCCTTTCCCGAAGCGATCCCTCCATACTCTTAACACCGATCGTCGGAATTCTCGCGAAATCGTGTCCAACATCGTATCCAACACTCCTGGCAATGAATTAGATTCAGACCATCCATCAAGCGCGACTCGTATCACACGTGACATTAGACAGAAAGTTCACGTGCAGCAAGAGTCCATACATCAGTTTGTAACACAAGATGCGATCCGCATCCTCCAGTAAATAAAGTATTACCCGTATGTCGGGTTGTATGTACAAGCTTCATCGCGAGGATATTCTCGTTTCTCGTCATAATTTGTCTGTCGAAATCGCGCGCCGACGCTAATTCTGATTCATTGCTAGGATCTCGTGTGTATGACGCGTGTGCAGCGAGTACATCGGGGTCCTTCGGACTCATCATATCCCCTATCGGTCGAGATAATCGCTCGTTTCTCACGGCTGATGGAGAAAGGAAGGAACAATTTTGCGCTCAACTATTTATGATTATTCATACGCCCGAGCATACACAAGCCGAGCATAAAATATTCATATGAATGTGCGAAATAATATAGACGCTATCTCTGCGTAAGTACATAAATACAATTGTATTATATAAGCCTGTTTGTTTGGCGCTCATAATTGCCAAGGCGCGTGCAATCGCACGCTCACTCGCTCGACTCAACCCTTTATTATTTTTTATTTAACTGTCCAGCTGACTCTCCTTATCTCGAGTCTCGCATCTCTATATACTTGCAACTCTGAGCACAATTTCACGGTGTGAATCCACCTTTGCACAAGCAGAATATACACCTTGATGGGCAGCTCGCACACTTTGTCGTATACATCATCATCCGATGGGGAAACTCGTCATTCAAATTGCGCTCGCCGCGTACTTGACCGAAACAAAGTTCAGAACTCGTTAGAGACACATCAAACGAGTAATTACAGACTGTCTCCCTCGAGTATGCTCACATTCACTAAACGCTTCCCATACACGATACTAACTCAAATCACAGCTATGCACATATCCCACAGAACATCCGATCCTATTCACAGTTTAGCTAGCGTGAATTCTCCAAATTTTTGGATGCGGCTAAGGCAGGTCTACCTACGTAGTGCAACGAAATTTTTTCAATCCAAGAGCCGCAATAACCGCAGACGCTCATTCGGAGTGGCGCACCAGGCCTCGGCGACTGCCCACTCAATGCAGGTTTTGCTATAGGGGAGCTGGATGTGTTGGCGGGAGGGCATAGCGGCATACCTGGAGCTCTCGAAATTGAAAGAGCGCTAATTAGTCGGCGCGCTCGTGCGCTTTAAAAAATGTACGCAGCCTGGCGCCGGTGTATATATGTATGCTCTCGGAGTTGGCGTATTCTCGAGCTCTGAGTTTCGCAGCAATTTGTAGGTATGCGAGGTGAATCTCATGCGCACGGGTATGTGTGAGCGCACTGCGAGAGGAGCTAATGAAAATTCCAGGATGTATCGAGATGACTCGTGTGGGTATACCTTTATATGTATATATACCCATGGGTATGCATAGACATATATGCAGTGAGGATAGAATGGATCTCACGCGCGGTGCGTGCGATGGTTTACGATGCAGCGAGCGCGAGAGTGGATGTATGTACAATCATTCATAGTTTTATTACTGCGTAGACGCGGTAACGCAATTCTTGACTTCTTCAGCTGCTACCGTTTCAAGGACGCGGCTGTGGATCAGAGGATCGGAGAAAATTTCATGGGTCAATATCAAGTAGTGACTTGAATGTAGAGATAATTGCTGTTTTGGATGATTGTTTTTGATTACGCATCCTCGAGATGAATGATGGGCTTTTTTGACTAGCCTTTACTCAATTCACATAGGCAATTGACGTTGAGTGAAGGATTGATTGAGATGATGGAGTGAATTAGATCGTTCATTTGCCCTTGCTGTACTGGCTTTGAGACATGCGTTTTGGAACAACGCGAACTGAAAGAATAATTAAAAATTTTTTGCTCTTGAAGTTGGTACACAATTCTGTCTTATAGTTACGGTGAGAACATTACGGAGATGTTTGTGAGCATTGCCATGAGCCTTCCATTAGCTTAGCATTTAGATAATACTTAGACAGGTTTCGGATAATCCCTCACTCGCACATTTTATAATACAATACTCATTTGAAAGTGACGTACCTAGAAAAACAAAACAGCAAAAGCTCCAAATTACGATTCGGACCAAGATCGAACTATTTTACTAAAATCTTAAGCATCAAGTGGTTGAGAAAGAAGCCGAACATAGACCGGTTCATTTGTACAGTAAAGTTAGCAAAAAACCTCTCATGGAGGTTAATAAGTGAAATAGATGAAGTATATATAGAGGTATATATGTTTACCCTATGAGAAACTATTACAATAGTATAAATCACACAAGTCTGTGGCGATCACATTGGATCATTGTGACCACCACGTATTCTGAGACTCAATTGAGTGAATAGAGCTCAAGACAAGAATGTGATATACCTCATTATCAATTTTTTGGACGTACTACCTGACTTTGGTATAAATTCGCAAATTTATCATCCTGTATCATCCAAAACAAACATTTTCTGGGGTCATTTCCACCCTGAGTGACCATAACGTCACAGGGGTAAGATAGTTGAAATAATTCTGGAAACGTCAACAAGAAAATTTGTGACCTCGTTCGTGAACAAATGATAACCTCCCATAATACAGCCAAGGAATATTTCACGTAGATATACTTCTGGCATCAATGAATACTTTCCGGAACATTTGAAAATAGTTGCAAACAATCATGCATTCCTAATCTTGGGATGCGAGTATTTTCAAGTGTTCTAGGAAGTATTCATTGATGCCAAAGTACAAAGGGTATATGTTATTTTAGAAATCAGGGTAAGTATAGCTTGAATTCTTCGGATAAGAGCAACCATGAAGAACTTTAATTTGAAGGAAGGTCGTATTTGACATCATCTTGATACTATTTCGGTAGTGAATTCATGCACAAGAATCGATTCCGATGGATTCTTCATCATTCTTCTCTGTTCAGTAATGTTTCGTCCCGAATTAGATGCTTCTGAAAATTTCTTCCATAAGTCAACGACTCAAAGAGTGTATGTCTTACACAAAGTTCACTCAAAAATATCAAAAGAAAATGATTTGTCACTCAAAGTTTCAAAAAAGAATATGTTTAGTTGGCACATGTCATGATTTTTCCTATCAATGTAGGTATTATCTGACTAATCTAAAATCACAAGAATTTCTGAGAAATCTTGTGATTTGAGCTTTTTATGAATCCAGCATGGGAAATGTCTGGGAGGGGTGCTAAAGTGAATAAATACTTCGAGTTTGAGTGCAAGTTCGAGTTTGTGGGGTCATCGTGATCCCAGTGTAACCATTACGATATTATTTTGGAGGTATGACCACTGCGTACCAAATAATAATCAATCGCGGAATATGGAGCCACGGAGATCCAATACTCCGGGTCATTTAGTCTGGACGGAAAATCGACGAAGCCCTACGGAAGCTCCCATTACTTATCCACCCCTCTCACTTTAAGCTTTGTCACCTGTTTCTATCAGTACAGACCAATTCTTTACTACACCCCTGCAGTCCTTGTGATTGATAAACACCCTCCAATCTCGCATAATACCCATTCCGCAAATTTTACACAAATTTTCCATCAGAAGCGCCTCGGTCACCCCTCAATCAGAGCTCGAGGCGCGAAGGGCGCGGCCGACGCGGAGCTTGATTTTTCAGCCTCCAAGCGCAGAGAAAGAGAGAGAGAGAGAGAGCAGAGGCGCAGAGCGGAGGCCGGAGGCATCGATCGTGCAGAGTAAGAGAGGCGCTGCCGCTGGAAACGAGCCGAATCTCGCGCCTGCGCCACGACTCCCCACCCCCTCCCCCCTCATTTCCCGGAGCGAGTTTTTTCTGCTTTCCACCCTCTACCACCCCCTCGACACGCACACCTCCCGGATACATTCGCTCCGACAATGGGCCGGTATTTTTCTTCCTCCGCGACCACTCATATTTTCCTTCTTCGTTTTCTGCAATCAACGCACATGACGAATGCGTACGGAGAGGTACGTGGGGAAATCCGAGGGAAGAATGAGAAGAGTCTCGCTCGATATTTACGCCGCTAGCGAGATTTGCCAAGCGTCGACGGGAGCCCGTCTTTGGACAACCTTGTATTATATATAGGAGTCCCGTAGACTTTGCCTCTGCTTCGAGAATGAGTGAGCGCGCGGAAACGTGCACAGAGAGGCTCGGAGACTCGCGCGTGAGAGGAATTCATTAATGAGTGGCGCGTGCAATCTCGTTTTCTCTCTCTCTCTCTCTCTTTTGATGTTATGACGGTTCGTAAGGGAATTGCGTACACGTGGGGCTACCGTTCGATGCAATTAATAAGCGTGATGGGTGCAGGAAAAATATTACAAGTAGCCTGATTGCTTTAGACATGTGTTGCGTTACGTCTTTGTGGATTTGTTCGCGTGATGCATGACTGCGCTTTCGAAATTTGTCGCGCGCTAAGCTTGCACTTCTCACGCGAAGCCTGAATACTGCAGAAACGCTCCCATTTCTTCGCCACTGGCCTCTGCACCTGAGATGCACTTTTGATAAGCTCGTACGCGAGAGACTCTCTTTTCGAGATCCAATCTTATCTGTATCGACGCCTTGAGGTACTTCGAGCT
>JAPYYZ010005854.1:0-16074 GCA_030522705.1 Eretmocerus eremicus | reverse complement strand
TATAACATCACTCTCTCTCGACTCTCTCCTTATATTCCATTAAAGTCACTTTTATCTTCAACTCGTGTTCTCTCTGAAGATCCCCTATCCACGTAACAGAACCCGTATTTAGTACACGCTCCGCGTTGTTTTAAGAGTGCTCCCCAGTGCGGCCGACGCGCCATCTTGCGGCCAAAACGTAATTTGTTCATAAAAATTTTCCTAAACAATTAGAAACTATTTGAAAGATACCGCCACCTGCGGGGAATTTTTCTACAAATTTAAAAGAAAATTTCGCGAAAAAGATGCAAAATTGAGCGCAAAAACTTGCGGGAAAAGTTCCTACCGTCTCCAACAATATTCTAACGATTTCCCGCAAAATTACGGGCTCAATTTTACACCTTTCTTCGCGAAACTTTCCTTAAAATTTGTAGAAAAATTCCCCGCAAGTGGTGGTACCTTTCAAATAGTTTCTAATTGTTTAGAAAAATTTTTATCAACAAAATACGTTTCGGCCGCAAGATGGCGAGTCAGCCGCACTGGGGAGCTTTTTTAAGTGAGCTTTTTCTGCATAGTGAATCGATGAAACTCTTCACGGCACGCGAGTTAATTTAACAGATGTAAGTCCGAAAAATGCCACTCAAAGTTATTGTTGAGCGAAATAATCAAGAAAGGGGGACGTGGGTGCCTGTAACAGTCCGAAATGTGCTCGAAAATGACAATAACACGACGATGAAAGTACGCGCAGAAGAGAGGTTAAGATGACTGGTAGAGCTGTGCGTCGTGAAGTTGGCCGCGACTGGCATCAGCTGCGTTCATGGATCGCAGCATTTCACGATGGAATATGTGTATGTGTGTTTCTCTCCGTGTCTTTACTGTAGCTTACAGAAACGCGAGAATAACAATTTGGAAATCGCGTTATGATCGTGTGATAATCCGTATTAGCGCATACACTTGTGTACATAAGTGGCAAGCGCAGAAGGCTTGAGTTAAGTCGTATGTATTGCGATTCACGTTGTCTTAGAACCCTTATCTATTTTTTTTTTCAATCAGGGGGCTGCTGTCTCCCCCAAACCCTCCGCTGACCCAAAAATTACGACGGGCTAGAAACACACGTGCTATAGAATATTGTACGATACAAGGGTTTCAAGAGCCTAGTTATTGCACGGCTCGCGGGATCTAACTTCACACCGTGCACTAACAAAGCTCTTAAAACCCTTGTATCGTAATATACCAATTCGTGACGATCGTGTAATGGGTCGGACATGGGTTGTCATGATTATGTGTTGCCGTTACAAAACTGTATTGGTGCCCACTGTATGTGAAGAGCAAATTGACCAATCGACCAAAGAATCGAACTCGAAAGATGAGCGTTGATAGCGAACGATCGAGCATGCGAGCTGTGTACAGTGTGTGCCAGTTTTGCTCAGGAATGCACGTTATTACGGATATTTGAAAGCTGTCCGAATAAGCGCAGAAAAGAGACCATCATGTTGATCCGTGAACTTGTTGAGGAAGAATTGTCGCGGCGTACCATGTACTCCATCACTGGTGTCGTTCAGGTGGAGGTCTCAACCGCTCACGGCAGTATTGTATAATATTTTCCAAATTCGTTGACTTATTATAGAGAATCCGCAGATGGAGGTCTCTAGGTCCCACTTCGATTATAGATCAAATCAAGAAGACTCACTAATCCAAAGATTTCAAAGGCAGGAGTTATGACATTGACGAGGGGAATGATTTTACAAAGCAAAATGATCTCTCACAGGATTCAGCTTCACCTCTTTTAGCAATTTGCGTAAGAAACATGGTCTATTTTTTACAGCGATGAAACTCAACTCATTCAACGGTATTTTGCAGGGATCTTGTTCGGGACAAACTTTTGATTACGCCATATTCAGCATTTCGTCTTGATCACCAATCCATGACATGATTCATGATGACGAAATTTTACCCAAGATAGAGATTCAGCCAAACACAGCGGTGAAAAATCCAACGAATCGTAAGCTCTATAATCAACTCTCGAGCTTACACACACGCCACCACGATTATTTCTGTATTCGCCCATTATTGCCCAGTGTCCCATTATTTCTGTACTCGCGACATGCTCCAATAAAACGGCCCACTCCTCTTCATCCTCAGCTCGTCAACAACGCCAACGAGTATGCATACCTCTCGACTATCCACTCGCTTTTCGCTTTCGGATATATCGAGCTCGCGTGATTGATACGCGCTTCCGCCTCGACTTCCGCAAGCTCGGCGACAACAGCGTCGTAGGTACGCCGGTTCATTTCTGCAGTATATACTCGCATTGATTCTCGCTCGCGCTTTGAGAAAAATTGAAAGGGACTCTGCGATGGACGCGTGTAGCGCGGAAATTTTGAGGCCAACGCGGACGCATGACAAACCATAAATTTTCACCCTTTCATTCGCGAAAGCTCGAGCTGAGAGTGGTATAGGTGAACGAGGAGAAGAGAGAGAGAGAGGGCGACAACGCGTACGAGGGAAAAATATGAGAGAGGAGAGGTTGGGGGGGAGGAATGGTGGGTCCGTGATTTATTATAGCTCGAGGCCGTCCCATTCGATCGGAATTATGCGCTGTACGCGGCGACCGCACTGCGCCGCTCTTCGCCAGAATGAAACTGAGCTCCGGAGAAAGATCGTGCCACTCGCTCGCAGTTTTCGCCAGAATTTCATTTTGCCAGAACGAAGAAATAAGCGCATCCGAGCAGTAATTCGCGTAGTTACGAGTGGCAGCCAACAGAGCCGGGCTGCAGTAACATCGGAACTCGATTCCTTTTTTTTATTTCGCTCTATCTCTCCTTTTGCCTCGTTTTTGCTTTCGTCGGCCCATCTGCAGCCCTCGCGAGATCGCGTGCACTGGGCGGTGATTCCGTGTACCGAGGGAGTAATTGCAACGTGAGATTTTGGAGCTTGCCAGTCGTGCCGCTTGTTACGAGTTTTCTTCGCCGAGACTTGGAAACAGAGTTACATAGATGACTTATGCATCACTTTCTTCCTCGATATTACTTCAACTTTTTGTTCACAGCCAACTGCTCGAACCGATGTTTCGGGAAGAATTCATTAGTTTTCTTGGGCACCGATTCAGGTTATCCTGCATTTGCAATTTTCGATCAGAAATTCGATCCCACTCGAAAGAGTTTACAGTGACTCGAGATTTTCAAAAGTATCCTCGGAATTCAAAATGAGCGTGTCTCTCACGCTCATCTCGATGCAACGAGTTGATTCGCATCGCATCGCTGTAGAGCAAAAAATTACAAGCCGAACCGCCCGACGTGAACTTCATATAACGAGTAAACTATACTCCTCCATCAGCGTGTCAATCGATGGATTATTCAGACTCGGAGCAGCGAATGGTGCCCGCGACAAAAACGAGACCACCGCAAAACACAGCAATTACGGCGCAATCATAAGCAATCAGCAGCCTGCCAGGAATGCGTATTGTGCTCTGAAAAAAGTCAATGGCGCAGAGGAAGGAGTCTCGCATACACGATCCTCACCCTCTCACTCCATACACGTAGAAACTTTTTCCCTCTCAACCTCTCCCTCGCTCAACTTACTTTCTCTCTCTGTGGCATTTTTGCACGCGAGCTTCGGGCCCTCATTACCACCAGCCCGCTCGTGTCGCGCGGCGAATCGCTAGAAACGCACGTGTAGCAATGATAGCGCGGTATATAGAGCGGGGCGCATCGAAAATAAAATTGCGCGCGAGGCGGTGTTATCGCTGCGATGGGCGCACTTTGATCCGGGCGCTCGAGACCCCTATCGCGTGTGCTGCTTTTTAACCACGGAGTGCATTCGATGATAATGATAGCAGCGAGTAATTAGAGAGCCGCGGGCTGCCCGCGGGGGCCAATTCGGATCCGAGAGCGTACGAGCGAGAGTCGACGTGCGCGCGGAAACGGGTGCGTTTTACGGCCTTGACTCGGACGCGTGTGTGTGACTCTCGCCGGGGTTGTTTTGCCTTTATTGGGCAGTAAAAGCCGCACCGAGAGTCTTATTCTTCCTCATTCCTCCCTGAATTTGGGCTATTATCACACTATACGCTCGTGGCTCCGGTGTGTCTTACGATTGTTAAGCTGAAGTCATTAGTGGAGTTGTGAACCTGACCCAACGCTTGGATGACGATTGCTTGCAACATACGGATTGAAACTGAGTAAAACGCGAATTTTTTGGAAAAAAATCGGTATTGAAGATTATTTTTACCACAGCGAGCCTAAAATACGGGTTTCGTCCCGTGAAGCGGAAGTGACGCGCATTTTCGTTCCCACGGGGTGAAAAGTGTAATATGCAGCTAGAGTGTGAGGAAGACTGTACCCTCCCCATCCTTAAATGCGATTTTAAGATTCTCAGGATGAAAAATCATCATCGCCCTGTGCTCGCACGGCCATCTGGGGCGCGGAGGACTCATTTCCCCCGCTTCACTCGGGAAGTAAATTGTCATGGCGCCCGACATGGGTGGACGCGCCCAGGGCAGTAATGTGCTATTTCCATGCGATAACACAGAGCGTGGCTCACCATCACATCGAGCGTGGTTAGTTAGCTGGAATTGAAATCTACACTCCGCCGATATGGTGGCGCAAGGGTGGTCCCGCGCAGCACGAGTAGTCAGTGCGCAATACAACGATCCTGTACTCGTGTCCGCATATGTCGATAATTTCTCAATAGATGATGTTTCCAGCTAGATTGTGCTACAGATTGTCGAAAAAGTTTCCTCTTTTGGTGAGCTGCCCTCGCGTCGCCACGAATGCCTTCTTCGCAGATGGAGCGAGCTTCCCGATTTTCAAATGCTGACATTTGAAAGTTCTGCCGTATCTCCAAAAACATCTCCTTCTGGTACCATTGCACCTACCGATGGAAACCTCCGGAAGACTGACTCAATTTTAGAGGCCATGTCAGACATTACGGCCATTTCAATCCTTCATCTCTCGAGTTGATGTTCGTCCAGAACACCAGATTCGCCAACCAACCGGGTTCTCAGAATCAATCAACTCGTCTTGCTTATCGCAATCAGCAGCATCTACGGAAGCACATAGCAATCGGCATTCAAACTGTCTCAAGGAACGAACTCTCCATACACATCCCATTGCAAAATGTTCTTCGATCTCAGCGCAACTTCGCAAAGCCGCAAACTCACTCTCGTTTACAACAGACACTCGAAATCAAGCTACCTTTTGCTCCGAATCGCGAGCGAGCCTCGCGATCAAACGCAGCGCCGATCTATATACCCCGTCACAGTCGCGTCGCTCGAATGAGCCACGGGCCGACTTTGCGCGAAAGTCTCCCGTTGGCCATCAATTATTCACGAGGATGAGAGCGAGCGCTGACTAGAAATCGCGCAGTTTTCGCGCTCGTTGCCACGAATCCCATCTATGCGATTCCCCGTTCGCTTTCTCGCGCCGCTTCGTTTTTAGCCCCCGGATAGCACTTACAAACGACGCGTCGACGCGCGGCGATTACAATTACACTCGGCGCGCCAAGCGAGTGATGGCGCGTTTGAGTATTGAGTGAGAGGAAGAGGGAGGTATATTATGCGGGAGGCCACCCCCACATTCGAGCAAACTCTCGTGCAACTCGTGTCGTGCGGAACAAGTTTGCGAGGCGCTATCTCGACTCGACAGACAGAAGCGGAAAACAGAAGAGGCTAGGGCGTATATGAGTGATTCCACCGAAAATGTGGAATCCCATGTCTGTGGCTAGTAAACTCATCCAACGACGAGCTAGCCCAGTCTAACTGTGGGATAGTTTGATACTCATCGTTGCGATCATATGAGGATAGTTTGGAGAGACGATAGTTCCCATTTTCTACCCTCTACGCACGGTTACATGCTCAAAAAAGCCCATTTTTCGAGTGTCCGGGCCGTGAGACGTGACCTTCATGCCTTTGGATTTACTGGTTAACTATTGAAATCGCGTCCCGCTCAAGTGGTGTTTCGAACTTGAGGTACGAAAGAGTGATTTTGAACATAAATACATGCCCGAGTTTGATAATTTAGTAATACACTCAACAAAGGCACTCTGTCCGTGGAATTTTTTTCGGATGTGTCAAGGTTGAATTTTCTGGTGATCCCAGACCCGAAAGTTCAAACCCCTCGATTCACCAATCGAAAAACTGACATTTTTTTGAGCGAAGCAAAATAAGTGTCACACTCCGTCGTGTGGTTTACAAAACGTAAGGATTGATTAAATGGGTCTGTTAGAATTTTTTCAACCGTATTTTGCAATAACTTGATCACATTTGCGCGGCCAAAGGGTCCGCGGTGATACAGTCTCGTGAGACGCAATTTTATGTCGATTTACATTCCGTGGCACGTGGAAAAAATAGTACTGATCCAGGGTCAATCCCGCGACTAATAATAGTGACATTGGGCTCAGAATTACTTTGTATCATTACAAACTACCAACTTCGCCCACTTACCCGACCTAAAAGTGAACGAGGGATCCAGGATATCGAACTATCAAAATGCCCCGAAATCTGACACAACGGACATTTTTTACCCCTAAATTCCACGGTTTCAATGGAATCACCCATATGCATGAGAAGACAACGGGCTGGAGGGATATTGCCATATCGGGACGGCACATGCCCCTCAGCGCGCAAGTACTCATGCAACCCCTTTTATGAAATCGGCGAATACGTGTATTCGTGCACCTATGTGAGTCTAGTGCAAAGATGTGGGAATATCCCATATTCATGGATGCATCGACTGCAATACTGTAAGATACTCACGTTCGGCGCTCGCAAGTTGCTTGAATCCTATTGTGGAAACCTAATCGCTTGCACAAGTCTGAAATTATCCTTGCATCCTTCAATGCGATGACTATTCAGATCCTAGATTCAAGCTACACTGACTCCAATCCCAATGTGCTGAAGTGGGCCTTACTATGGCTATGAATTATTTGCGAACCGATATTCAAAAACCTTGCGACTCTACACTCTGAAAATGAAATATTCCAACAAAAATTATTTCTCAATGAATTAAGAATGCGAGTGAATATTGATTTGTAATAATTTGAGCGACAGCGGCCATTCAAATCAATCAGTTGAGTCAAGAAATTTGGAATAATGAAAAGAGCTTTCTCAATGCCACCAGGTGGTTCTCGTTTAGAGTCAAATTCTCACGAATAACCAAATATTTCTTTCGAATACGCAATTGAAATACTACGGAATGATTAACAATCGCAGATTTAGTTCAATTTCTTTCGAAAAGCTACATTACCTCCCAAGTTCCGACAAAATCATATCATTCCGTGTATTTTGAATTATTTTTGGAGCTTTTCTCCAAAACTCAACTTGTGGCTTCAATTGCGTTTTTGAAAAATTTTCTTCGTCGTTCTGAAGCCAACTTGTGGGTTCTGAAAGATCTGCGATCACGCAAATAAATACGATTCGGATTCATCTGTAAACCCATTTTCATGTCAGTCTTACTAACTTTAGTTTGTTAAATAGTGATTTATCAAGTTGTCGAGTGATTACGATATGGAGTAATGGATTGAAGTATTTCAAACTTGACTTTCGTCGTTTTCCTTATTCTGCATCTTTAATTATTTTATATTTATTGTCCATCTTTCAGCGATTATAGCGCGGCTCCAGAACAGCGTGGAAGATTGAAAAAAAAAAAAAAAACGAAATTGAAGCTTTCCAGAATATTGACAAAATGCATTTCAAAGTTTTGTTCTAGCATCATTTCCCTCGAAGTGACAAGTGATTGGTTCAAGTATAAAGATGGCACCAAAGAAGTATTTGAAAAACAAAAAAGGATAGCATATCTTCTGAAATTTATTGCAAAAGGCTCTCAGCGTAGAAAAATCTAGCTCTCCGAAAAGGTTTCACGATAGACCTTTTCGTCAGATAAAAATGCGCCCGCGACAATCGTGTAACTCGTGCTCGACGACATATTCGCTCTCTCATCCAAGACCGCAATTATCGGGCGAAAATGTGTAACCGAGATTATTGAAGTTGGATTGAAAAGGATGCGAGAGGGATGAACGTGTGCATAGGAAGGATTAGTACAGAGGAAAGCGAGAACAATTGCGGCAAAAGCTCGAAAAAGAGTGAACTGCAGCCGGTCAGAGCAGTAGCTCATCTCAGGGTACACACACAGAAAGTAGGATGCTCCACGCACGGGTTCAAATATTTGTTGAGCTCTGATCTGTTGCAGCGGCTGGACTTCGACTCGAATCCTTCGTGAATACGAGAAAAAATTCCCCACTCCGATGCCGCTGCTACTGCTGCTGCATTTCGAGCCGATCAAAGTTGAGCCCCGCGTGTGTAACTGGTGGAGTTGCCTCGGACAGACGAATTTTCATCGCTTTCGCAGTTCAGCGTCGAGAATTCGGATGAATTGCACTCTCAGTGAGCGGAAATGATCATATGTGACTTCTCTTGCCCATCTCTGGCGAACTAACGAGTCTTGATTTTGATAGCTGTGATCTGCTCGGTACGCGGAAAAGTAGAGAAAACCAATTGATCCGTTCCACAGCTCGGAATACTTATTTCGGCTTTCCAAATTTCAGCGAGGGATTATTCCGGAGCACGAGTGTAACATAACCGTCGGCTCTTCCGCTGCGAAATCACATTTAGCGGGTACACAGTTTACTTGAGGCCGAGTAAATTTTCTAAGAAGTTTTAATGATGAGCTCGCAACTTGATCGAATCTTTCATAGTGAGCCTTTGATCGAAATCGAGAACAAAGTGCCGATGAATCAATAATGGGATGAGATTTTTGGCGATATCCACACTGATATCGCATTATTCGCTAAGCGATCAAATTATAATAATCAGTCATTTACGTATCTTCCAACGTCAGGCCATCGCAGTAAAATGCGAGAGATGCTGATCCATCAGCCGCGCGAGAGGCAATCCTTGACGACAGAATAAAAGTAAGACAAGAGAATCGACAATTTTGCTCGTCCAAAACGAGTTGTACAAGTTTAGGCTCTTAGCCTCGTGTCAATAGGGAAGCTTGCACAAGACACGCCCGTGAGAAGCTACGTGTAAAAGACGTCTTGGATAGATGTTGTCCAACATTGTTGAGTGTCAGTGGTAAGCCCTCAACTTCATTCGGACCGATCTCTTCGTAGGTCTCGCTGCCGATCGAACTAAATGACAATCTGGCCACGAGACACGCGGGTGGATATCAGCGTCCCTGAAGGCGACCGGTCTCCGCTCGATTATACTGTCCTAACGAGTTTCATGCAACTCTCATCGCATCACTTGCGTACCCTATCCGACCTCGGACCTTGACGAAGTTCACGATTGGACGACGACTTGGTCCATCTTCTGTGGCTGGCCTCTAGCGAGTATGGGGCTCTCGGCGAGTTGGATGAGTCGATTCGATCGATGCGAAGACACAACTTCGCCATGTACTCTGGGTCGATTCGATCGATGCGAAGACACAACTTCGCCATGTACTCTGGAAGTATCATCGAGCCGATTGCCAAGGTGTACCAAGTTGAATACCGGAATTCTCATTTTGTTGAGAAATACTAAGAGCTTATGGATATGCAGCAAGTGATCCGATGCTTTGTCGAGAAAGGTTTCACTGGCGATGTTCACAATCGTTTGAACAATATTCCAGATCGCAATTCTATTTCAGAGTATTCTGTGCGATACCATGACGGACCGAAGCGTAAATTTCAGACAGATGCGGGGGGCTCCAAAAATGCTGCATTGACGCTGCGATCGATCAGCTAATCGGCTTGCAGTATATATCTCCTCGCCGGCTCGTCTCTCGACTGAATTACGCTGGCGCGCTGCCTGATACATCGAATATCAATTTCACTATCGACTCGCTAAACGTGCTCTCGCTCTCATTCTCCTCGCATGCTCCCACAATAGTGTCTCTTTCTCTCCTCTCTTTCCATCCGTTGTGCCTATCGTCGACGAGGCTTTTACGCTGCTACTGCACGCATTATCTTCGGAAATCGATAGTCTCTCTGCGAGCCGGCTCACTCTCTCCATCAGCGGCTGTAGCAGCAGAAGCGACTCTTCAAAGCTTACAGCTCTCGATTCGATCGCGCATCTTTTTGCAGCTTCCTCCGTATGCTGATGAGTTTTTTTTTCTCTGTCTGAGCATCCAGTTGAGCAATGTTCAATGAAAGTAACCCAGTCTCTCTTCTTTCTCACTGCTCTAGAGGTATAGCCATGTTCCGCTCGATTATGCCACTCAAGCACTTGCTCGCTTTCGAGTCTGAGCGACGAGAATATTCATCGGGAGCGAGGAAACGTAGACGATGTCAGTGATCCCTGCTTGTGCATTATTCTTGTTTCTGAGAAGTGAGAGACACGTTATTGGGTACATCGGATACTGATATTGGGGAGAGTTGATGCATTAAATGATGTTTCGATCATATTCGAGTGTCAAGAGTCTGATAAATATTCTGGGTACTATAGCTGAAGATTGTGAATTGAACTCGATCATTTCAGTCGAGTCATACGTTTGCTGTTCAAGTGGTACGACAGTCTAGTACGTAATGATTTTGTTAGTGCGTCACTGACGATCAAATGAAAGCTTCAAAATACAATTTCCCGAAGGCTTAAACCAAACCATTCACGATATAAAATGTTCGATGAAATGCTGGAGGCATCACATCATTTCATCAGATTCATAAATTGGGAAATATACCAGGCAAAAGTTGCGTTTCTACTTTAATGTATAAAACTTGTATTTGTAACAAAAAACTACAAAGGTAAATCTTGAAGTGACATTTAAAAACAATCAATTAATTCACAATATACATAGTAAGATTTGGGACCAATACGCATCACTGTTAATGAGAATCTACATTTACATTGTACTTGAGGTAATGCTCATAGTCAAAGAAGATACAAAGTACACAGACACTTAGAAATATTTTTCGAGGTTTTCCTTCAATTTGAGGGGATTAGCACCTGACGCGTGACGTTCCACCACTTTCCCATTCTTGTCAACTATGAACTTCACAAAGTTCCATTTGATGTCAGCTCCATTTGGCCCAATTTGTTCCTTCTTCAAATACTTATAGAGTGGATGTGCGCTGGGGCCATTTACATTGATTTTATCGAACATATCGAACTTGACCTAAACATGAGAGTGAATCATTGATTAATGATTTGTTGAGACGCCCAAGTTCAGGTGAACAAATTATGAATGCGATTGATGCAACATCTTTTGTATCGAAAGAGGTTTGTTAGGTTTTCCATGAAGCGTGTCTAACTTTTCTCTCAAACGTGAGTAATATGATAAAAAAAAAAAAAATTAAGCAAATGGGTACATTAGATTTGAGTTGCTTGGTTACACCTTCAATCGGAGCACCGTGCGATAACATGTTGCATTCAGGGCTCAAGATATTTACTTACACCTTTTCTCTCAGCAAACTCGCAAATTTTCTCATTTGTTCCAGGCTCTTGACCCTTGAATTGGTTGCAAGGAAATGCCAATATTCTCAATCCTGGAATGCAGGAAGTTCAAAGTCAGGAGATTGTATTAGAACTTGAATCAGGTCTGTTTTGTATGAGATTGTTGAATTACCTTTCGATTCACATTCATCGTACAGTTCAACCATTTCTTTGTAGTTTCTGGATGTATAACCACATCTTGAAGCAACATTCACTATCAGAAGGACATTGCCCTTGTACCTGGGAAAAATTCACGATTTCAGGTGATCATATTATCATACTTGGACGATAAAATTATTGAGAGAATTGCCGAGATTGTGAATTTGAGTCAAATACTGGCAAACATGGCTGATCTTAGAATTACACAAAATTGATGTTCACTGAGTGCAAAAAATGATTCGATAGTTTTCACAGAATTAGAAACCAATCGGGCTATCCAAAACACATTTCAAAGACGCATCGTAACTCACTTGTCTAATTTGACTTCATTGCCTTTGATATCATTCACTGTGAAATCATAGATCGAGGTGGGCGTTCCATTCTCAGTTCCATTTTTGTCACCGTTTTCTGGAAGTAAAAATCCATATTTCATCAACTGAATCACATCTTGCTTGAATGGTGATGGAATCATTATACAGAGCACACCCTTTCAAAGTACATTGAATCAAATATAAGATCTGCAACATTGTTGTGCTCATCTTTCAGACAAATTCTTATCTAAAAATTCAATAACACAAAATTTTAGTCAAGATTCAGAGATCAAACATTTCTTGGGTCAACTCAAGCACTCGACTATTGTTGCAAGAGCTTTTACACTGAGAGTACACAGAAGATTATATGTAACGGCAAGTATAGAGTGAATCAAGAACTAGAATATCGAAAATTTTTTTGGAGTTCATGAATTTTTACAGGCTCTCGTACGAGAGCAGCGAGGACGTGCTCGAATAGAAAAGATGGACGAGAGGGAGAGGAGGCGGCACAACGTCGAGCTCTCTCGATTCTGGCGCGCAAAGCCTCGGCTGCCTCGGCGACCTTGGGCTCGGGCGCCACTCTCTCTCTCTCTCTCTCTCGCGACGAAACGCACTTGTGCTCTCACTCTCTCTCTCTCACGATCCATCAGCGAGATCCTCGATTATTGCGTCACCACGATATCCCGCCTCAACTCTCAGTGGCTCTTTATTTCGGATGCATCGTAATCGGAGCAGACCGACCATACTCTATATTTCGGTCTCTGCTCAAGTATTGTACCGAGCCGGGGCCTTTGTTCTGTCGATTCGCCGGCCGGTGCGCGGACGCAAACTCGTTACAACCACGAGATGGTGCACGCGGAATACCTACGCGGGTGACGAGCACCACGCCAGGAGCAGGCCCGGCTTGTATCGCGCCCCGAGCGGCACGCGCACCCACCTGTTGTCTCGTCGTCGCCGTCGCTCTGCGTTGCCTCGTCTTGCTCGCTCTTTTTCGGAGCAGCCGCGGTCTTGGGCTTCTTTGTCGCAGCGGCGGCATTCTTCCCGCGCCCTTTCTTGGGCGGCCTGCCTCGCTTCTTCGGCGACGTCGTCTCCGGGGCGGCCTCCTCCTCCTCCTCCTGCTGGTGCTGCTGCTCGTCGTCGGCGACCTCGGTGTCGGCCTTGCGCTTCGCGGCAGTTTTTCTTGGTGCCATTGTTTGTGCTGTCTTGGCGGTGCGGAGATTTGGAGATGCGAATGCTTCGAAAGCCCAACCGAAACTGATCGCCCAACGGCAGGTATGCGCGCGCCGCTGCGGCTCGAATGCTCGTAGGGTGGGTGCCTAGAATGCTCGTCCGTTTTTGCGCCACGTGAGGTCGGATGATCTTCTTTTGAGAATTTCAGGCTTTGATGCTTTTAGGACATTCGTTCTTGTGCTTGCTCAGCAGTTGCATGCATGACTACACGATGACGATTTTCATGGCCTGCGTGAGTAGTCCCAGCGGGGGCGTTGCGACAGAGTTTGCAACAAAACGAAACGAGAAAATTCCATGGCGACTGTTGATGCAGCGAAAACTTTTCGAATTTTAAATTGACCTCATACTGTTCATGACGGAGTAGTGTCGAGTTGGAAATATTATTTGGTGGATTCGACGATGGATTATTGCTATCATCGAATCGATGGTATCGCGAGGCTGTGGTATACCATTTCCGACAACTTTGATGCAACCCGCAAGAATCACACAAAATTTTGCTCAACTTTTTGAAAATCGAACACATAGACTCACAATCCGTTCTTGAGGATTTGACCCAGACAAAAATTTCTTCAGCTGTGCTTTTCTGTCTCCAGAGTACCGTGTAAATAGTCTTGTGTGATTTTGATGAGACTGATTCCACCTAATAATCCTCAGGCTAATCGAGAAGTCGTAAACAACTTCGTGAAAATAACTTCTTGCTGAAATTTTAACAACGGCACATTTGAAAATATAGAAAAACCTGTATTGAGTGCAAAATTTCGTACGTATGCATTACTCTACCCGAGTCTCTTTTCCCCAATGGAATTTTCGCAATATTCTGCACCTTAATTATTTGTCTTATTAGGATACGACAGATACCTGCGTGTCTGAGAGTCAAACCTTGGTTGAAAATCTCTTTTATCCAATTGCCCAATAGCCACATGAATTACTTCCAAGATAATCATCCAAGAATGATACGGTTTAGTACCGTCTGTCATCGGTAAAAATTGAAAAAGTGACTAGAATCTTTCTAACGGATGCACCCCACATTATTTATCAGCCTAGATTTTTAATCCCTACGTTTGCCTATTGAGGTGCAGTATGTACTATGGGTCGATGTTGTGAGCCTTTTTCATTCAAGTTTCAGCAGCGACGGATCGCAATCGGTATATATAAACTCAGATCGTAAAATGTCGTTGAGTTCTTCGGAACTATGAAAATTTCTGGACGAGCTCCGCTGGTAGGAATGTTGAGAGTGTGTCAAGCTTAAGGAACTATCGATCGACATTTCTCAGCCTAACGAAACCCAAAACAATTATTTTCCCTTACGTTGAGCTTATGGTTTACGAGGACACAATTTTATACCAATCCTTCATGCTGGAATAGCCGGTGGCTAGGTTGAAAATCATTGCTTGAAAGCTCAAGCTGAAATTTGGTTGACCCCCTACCCCCTCTTCGCCCGATCTTCATCGCAATACTAACCGCGAAAAGTCAGAGGACTTCCCCCGCGCCCTTCGAGCCCTTCTATAACGATTGCGGAAGGTCCTTGGTTGAATAGCTAATGTAGCTGCGAATAAGGATAAAATGCACTAGCCTCCCTCCTAAAAAGTAACTCGTCTCGGTGAGAAACGCGAGTATTGCGTATAGCAGCGAATGAAGCGCTCAAAAGCTCGCAGAATCTCGTTGCCTCGGTGCTACTAGTTGATCTAATAAAAATTCCCTCTTTCTGTTGCAGGTGAGTGCATCAGAGGCTCGAGGCCCTCACATTAGAGGCAATTTTCATCCCCCGACGTCTGCAGCAACCAAGTACGCGTCAAAGCGTATCTCGGACAGTGGGCGAATTACGCGCAGAGCAGATGGGCATACGCCGAGATGCAAAGGCTCGAGCCCTTTGGTAATTCGCGTATATATAGCTCGGCCTGCGAGGAGTGAGTAAAGAGCTCGAGGGAAGCCCTGCGCGCCCTATAGCAAAGAGCGCCCAGCTTTTATTTCTAATTGCATCCTCGAGAGTTGATATAATGTGGCGCCTTCCACCTTTTATGCCCTCCTCCCGTTGCGGTCGCGCTCTCCGTATTACAAAGCCGCTGTATGTGTGTGTAGAGCACCATACCTCCGAGATCGCGATTAAATTTTCCGCGCTCCTGTAAATTTTGCGCCAAAACGCGCACATGCGTATATTTTCATGCATTCGTCGTCGCGGTATTCAGTTGTATCCATTTACACGGTTGTACGGAACACGAAGCGAAATTCGCGTATGGTCCTTAGCTGCGGGGCAAACTGCGCGAGTGATTTGCAGCAATTTCGAGCCGCGGATCTTTCCGGGGGATAAGCTCGCCCTGTGTACTCCCGTAAGCCCCGCGAGCGCGAATTTCGAGCTTTTCGCCCTCGAGCGCGAAGCAAATCCCGAGCTTGAAATTCAAGGCATTTAGATTTCGCGAATAAAGGTATCCGCTCAGCTTGGGACCCGCTGCGTTTGCTCGTTGTAAGCCCGTAGCAGCTGCCGAGTGTTGTAATTATATGGATGTAGGCGTGCGCTCGGTTTTTGACTGAGAATGTATTTCATCTTGAATCTCGGCTGAGTTGCCAAGAGCTTGCAGTCGCTATTCTTCGCGGCGGTTCTGGAGTAGTGATAGCTGGTTGTTGGAAATTTGCAAGATTCTCGAAATGTCTCGCTTAGGGTAGATTGGATAGGATTTAGTAAATTTCGAGCCCGATTATAATTATGAAGTCGGAAACTGTTTGCCTTCTTAGTTCAGGCACTGAATGCCTTGTCTAGGTATTTCAATAAAGAGCCCGAACAGCGCTCATGTTCAAAATTGAGCCAAGTTCCGAAACGAACTATCGATACCAATCATGAATGCACATTTTGAATGATTATAAATTGTAAAATTTTTGGTTATTCTAATTCTATTCGTTGATTAAGGCCATGTCGTAGCCGTGCATCCGACGCGTGGGTAGCCGTTCTCGCGGCATTTCCCATAATTCTTGAATCCCTTAGCGATTTGGATCAAAATA
>JAPYYZ010005853.1:0-15543 GCA_030522705.1 Eretmocerus eremicus | reverse complement strand
GAGAAATCACACACTCAACTCGGCACCGTCATTAGCATCGCAACCACCGTGTACTCATTCTTCAAAAGCGACTCAAGCAACGAGCCTAATCTTGGGAACATATCACAAGACCTGAAGAATCTCATCAACTCGAATCGAGGAATTGCTGCCTTGACGGAAGAAATCAATGGGAAAGTGGACAAAGTTATCGAATTACAAGAGATTCTGCCATTACTACAGGCTGTTTCCGAGCAAATCACATTCTTGGAAGAGCATTACAAGAATTACCTCCGATATAGGAAATATGGCCTGGATTCGCGAAACAAGGTGGCAGAAATCGAAGGTTTTGCGAATTCAGCTATCAATATGCACTCTATTGTAGGACGACTGGTCATGATAAAAACAAAGCTGGTGGAAGATCCACACGGTATTAATAAGGATAAGACGTTGCTTCACGCGATGATGAAGCATATGCAGGTAAATTTCTTCTTCAGAATACTCCAGAAGACTGTAGAGATTTTGTAGAATTTATCAAAGTTTTCTCACACCTATCAAACCTCTCGGGATATAGAATTATTTTTCCCCAAAGATTCTTGAAAGGGCGCCAAATGTAATCTTCGCCAATTTAGCGGAAACCTCTGCGAGCTCTTTGCAACAAGCATGAAATTCTGCGAGATTCTACTCGATCGTAGGTGCCCTCAATATCAATATATACATGTGTGGAGAGCCACTTTATTGGGCCTTCTATGAGAATTGAGAGGGTTTTCTTCCTCCTCTCTTCTTCTCCTTCCTTTTCTTCCTCCATTTCTTCATCTCCCTCTTTTTCCTTGTCCTTCTCTTCTTTTTCTTTTCCTCCTTTTCTTCTTTCCTCCTTCCTCCTCTTCCTCTTGTTCTTTCTCTTCTTTCTTTCATTCTTCTTGTTTTCCCTCTCTCCTTCTTATTGTTCTTCTTCCTCCCCCTACTCTGCTTCCTCTCCTGCCTTTTCTTCCTTCTCTTCTTCCTTCTCTTCTCCCTCCTTTTTCTTCTCCTTTCCCCCTCCTTCTTCCTCTTCCTCCTCTTGTCTCTCTTCTTCTCCTTCTTCCTCTTCCTCCTCTCATCCCTCTTCCTCTCCTCCTTTTGCCTCCTCTACTCCTGCTTCCTTCTCTTCCTCTTCTTTCTCTCTTTCTTATTCTTCTTCCTTTTCTTCTTCTTCCCCCTCTTACTCTGCTGCCTCCTCTTCCTCCTTTCCTTCCTCTTCCTTCTCTTCCTCCTCTTCTTTTCCTTCTTCTTCCTCCTCTTCCTCTTTTTCTTCTTCCTCTTCTTCTTCCTCTTCTTCTTCCTCTTCTTCCCCTCTTCCTCCCCTTCTTCGTTCTCTCCTTCCTCCTCTTCCTTTTCTTCTTCTTTCTCTCCTTTCTCCTCTTTCTCTTCTTCTTCTTCTTCCTCTTGTCCCTTCTCTCCTTCTTCTTCATCTTCTCCTTCTTCTTCTTTTTCTTCTTCTTCTACTTCTTCCACTGGCTATATCTTTCTGCTCGCATAGCAGATGTTGCTTTAGCCCTTACACATTTATGTTGTGGATGTTAGATTGGCTAGATCTGTAATCTTGTTTTTCAAATCTACTTCCAATGTAGTGTACTCCACCCAGGATCTGCTTGAAGAGGTATAAAGAAAAAGAAATAGGGAGAATAATAGAGGATCTTGTAAACGAAATGTGAATGTATTGATCATCAATCGATCTCCGAATATTTTGTCTTATTGGAATTGCTTAATCTGCGTGAGTCTCTGCAAGAATAGCTACGAAGGCTCTCACTCGGCCATCATGCCCAATACACATCAATACCCGCAAAAACCGAGAAAATCTTCCATAATCATGAATTTATGTTACAGAAATTCGACTCAATTTGTGGAAAGAAGAAGTCTATGCATATGATGATCAATGACTTATACAAAGTCATTCTTGACACAGAAATTAAGGGATATATCCTCATGCTCTTCGCTTACGATGTGAGAAAAGCGTATAGTGGAGGTAAGTTCTCTCAAACACAGAATTTTTTCGACCCCATGGAAGCATATCAACGACTACTGTAGAGGCATTTTCTAGATCTGTGATTTGCAGTTGTGAGTGGGCGCTTTTTGTCGAAGCCCTAGCAGTCGGTTCAATATGAATTTTCGCAGAGAAGTTTACGATATTCGAGAAACGATCTGAGTCAAGGACTAAGCACTGATTACAAAACCAAAATCGTTCAATATCTGCGTCGGAAGTCTCATGAATGCAGTATCAGATAGTTATGAGATAAGCAGGCCTTTGGAGGTTCCTGGGAAAATGTTGACGCCGTACGAAAAAGTTCAAGACAAAAGATTTGGGCTTTCAAAAAACCAAGACAATGGGTAAACTCACTATGTGATTGACTAAAAATCCGATAAGTGAAGGATGAGGAAGATTACGCCTCTGAGTTTCGTGGTGGGGAGGGGGCTAGCTCACGATTAGTGCTGTCGCGAGACTCGATAATTAGGTGTGTCCGAAAAATCTGCCACTACGCGGCGCCGGCGACCGTAAGCCATCATGTAAACGGATCGGATTTTTCGATAGTCTTTGCTGGCATTAAGTGAACTATGTGCGGGAAAGAGTCCACAATTAGTCCCCAAGTCGTGGTAGCATTTTTGAGGCGAAATGTCGATTTCGTTCCCCTCTCGGATCTGAAAACATTCTGTTATTTTTCCTGAAATTTATCTTGGGCTACGTAACTCTGGATCTTGAATTTCTGATACTCAAATAACTCAAAATCAACTCTGACCGACCGAAATTACTTTATAGCTGAAATAATTTTTTTACCTAAATCACACCCATGGACCTTTTTGGCCCCAAAAAATCCCACTTTCGACGGAATCGCTCATATCTGATCAACTTTATTTCAAGCTGACTACACGCGCGAGTTGCAAATTATGAAGGAAGGATTCAAACAACGAGAGATGGAAATAATGGTAGCATTCAAGAAGGCTATGAAACAATCTTCACGAGCAGTTTGGACTTGTGATCCAGGCAAGAACTTTGACGAAGACTTCATTTCGTTCGATTATGGGCGGAAAGGAAAACGAAACACCTTCATCAACATCGAACCTGTATTTGCAAATGATGGAATGTAAGTAGAGGAATATCTATCTCTAAGAAGAGATAGTCTCGTAACTTTACTAGGCAGCTTCAACTTTGGAGCAGGTGAGACTGCCAAAATCAATGGACCTTTTGTCCAATGAATTTTCAGAATAGCTATGAATAATCATTTGAATTCTCTCAATTATTGAAATGGCGGATACGCTTGAGTTTAATATTATAAATGTACCATTTGAATTTTGGCTGAATCGCAAAAAAGTATGATTTACTGTACCAATGAGCAGCTGATGTAAAAAAGGTCGGGAAGAAATGTAAACTCATTCATTTCCAATCAAATCGTGATTCAAGGGAGAGCCATTACATACAGTGGAATGAAAACCCTCGTGGTCCATGCTAATATCGGAATTTGTATTTTAAGGATCGTTACAGGAGCGCGTTTTAGGCGAGGTGAAATGAGTGATTTAGCTGGTAGGGCCGCATGGGAAATATACATTGAAATTCAGCAAGGGAAGCTGTTGGCCAATGGTTCGGTCGATGGATCAACCGTTTCATGGAAGAACAATCGATCAAGAAGCGATTCTCGTCGGGTGCAATTCGTTTACTTGTCAGGAAGACTTTGGATGGCAGCGCAGGATTTCGACGGTATGCTGGAAGGAAACAAGCCCATACTTGTGACTGGTCTTGCGCTCGAAAAGCAATGGCCTGACGATTTCAACCTGCAAGTGTATGGATCTCCCGTAGATTATTCGTCCAAGGTCCCCCTTGTGCTTCCTCAACGCATTGAAGCGAAATCTTATATTTCGCTCAAGAAAACAGCAACCAATAATTATGGCAACGGTGACGAGTACGTGTTTGGAGTTCATGATAACGAATGATGTTCCATATTCCCATTGCAAAGCTAATGTCCTTTTGCAGGTCTGTGAAAGATTACCTGAATCGTGTATGGCCAGCAGATCCAGACCCGATCAGCATGTCCGGCAAAAAGGGCTCTGAAGCTTCAAACAAGCCAAGCAACATAATTTCGAGATACAACTACTTCATTCGTCCCGATTTAGCAACTAATGCCATAGTCAGCGATTGGCATCTATTAATTCCTTACCTAGATCCGCAGGATGTGGTTACGAGCCCGGCGACTCCTCTGACGGGAGCGGCATTGTATCATAAAGGACTTGATGGCTTCGGTGGTTATGTGGGTATCGAGCTACGCACTGTCGATTTGAGTGGAAACATCAATGTTGACAAAGAAGTATGAAAACATCTCATGTCAACTGTGCCGTAATCGGTAATTCTCAAAATTGGTTTCATACAGTCTAATCAAAATCTTAATTTTTTCAAAGAATATATTTGAAGTTCTGAGTTCAGACAATAAATTCATCAAAAACTATACCCGACACTGCATTTCTTATGATCATCCCCGTAATGTTATATAAGTCACCTTACTTTATACTAAGGTGACTGAACCTTAGTCCCCCCCTTGGATTTTTTGCCTATATAGCTCCCGGTCTCCACCAAAATTGTTCAATGTATTATCCCTTAGCTGTTTTTAGAGCTTGTTTCAAACCCTGAAAATGAGGCAGACTACGTTGAATTTTCATGAACGTAAGAAGAACAATTTTAAATCTACGAAAGAGAAATTTTTTGATGATTTTGATCGGGTGTACCAATCTTCCCCACGCCCCTTCTCCGAATTAGCTTTCGTCTCATTAAATATTGATCCACCAAACTCATATTATCCGAGGGAGTTTAGAAAAAGCTATAAAATGAGGCAACGTGCGTCCTATTTGAATGCTTGCCTCGTCCAAATTCAATGTGGCTTGGCTCATTTCTAAAAGTTTGAAACAATCTTAAAAATGAAGTAAGGTAGATATCTAATGAGTTTCTAAAAATGAGATACGGTGTGTGTTCATTGGAAACTTAGCGAGACCGAAACTATAAGCAAAACGAAAGAGTAAAGGTAAATAAGGTCCAATCATCTTACGTTCAATTTGAACAGTGACCAAGTAATTTGAAATCAAAAAATAGGTGATATTTGAAGGGATGTGCCCAAATCTGTTATACCTGGAAAGACCGCTTGTCCTCTTCATGGAATCCGATTCTAGACAATGAATTTCGCTATCTCGTGGAAGACCACGTAATTACCTGCAAAATGTGCCTACGTAGGTTTCATTCAGACTACTGAGGAAATAGTACTTTTCGACCCGGGTTTCGCACCTCCATTTCGGGCCCTGGGACCGAGTCCCCCGGGCCCGAAATGGGCGTGCGAAACCAGGGTCAATAAGTGTTTTCGCTCCCGCGGCCCAAACTCGACCCCCGAAACTCGGGTCGAAAAGTACTATTTCGCCCCGGGGCCCCCAAATTCGCCCCCGGGGGGTCGAGTTTGGGCCGCGGGGGCGAAAAAGTTATTGTATGTACATACTTCCACGAAAAAGATACAAAAACGTGTCATTTTCGCGGATTCCCATAAGAATAAAGAGGACCCACGAAATTAGGTAACCATATAATCGCTTGACCGCAACTCTACCAGAAGCATTCTGAGAGTATCGAATTGAGAAATCAAGATAGTCGAAGTATGCAATGAAATTTCTCCAGCCAAAAAAGTTTGGCGCGGTTTTTACCAAATCCGAAAAATCGCAAAAAAAAAGATAGATCAGAAGTAGAGAAGAAGATGATTTCTGGATTTCACGAACGCAAAAATGATATTACATGGGTTCAAGATACTTTGTTTTTCATTTTTCAACGGAGCAAATATGATAAAGACACGCGGCAAGACCAGCGTTCACGTTTATTTTGGATCTTCCGTGTCACAAAATTGGGTGCAGTCACGAGATCAGGTACACTCATCTTGAATAGGAAGTTGCTTCATGCAGCGATGAAAAATACCTGATCCTCTCTGACACCAATAACGCATTCACTAGCACTTTGTCTCTAAGCTCAAGTATCAGAGTTTTCTTTGAACTCAACTTTCTTGAATCCTATGTACTCATCGAAAATCCAAAACATCTCTGGTAACTGTACAATAGAAACCATTTCAAAACTATCATAGGATTTCTATGTAGATTTCGCGTTGAAATTTTTTCATGAAAAGCTATGCAGCTTTCGTATTAAGTTCTTTCTCGAATATTCAGCAAAAAGTACTCGGTGTTCCCTAGAAATTCTATAATCTACTCGGTACCCATGCTAAAGATTCTCCAAACCAAGGAAGTTGAACATTTTCGAGGAACTCTCCCAAACCAATCCTACAAAAACCCGATTGGCTAATCTTCAAATTTACAATCTTCTCCTGCACAGACAAAGCATTCTAATCAACGTGTTGCCCCCATAGTACTGCCATCCTGGCGAAGAAATACCGTAAGTCGATTTTGGTCGAACTGAGAAATTGAAGGAAAAGCGCTCCTCATTGCCCGCGATTCTTATAGAAACATGTTTCTAATTTTTTTCTCGGCCATGAAAATTGATGAGGATTCTGATGATTTCTAATGTGAGTAAGGTCTACTCGGTACTCGCATAATTCATATTCTTATGCTGAACAGATAATATCGTTGGTATATAAACGTTCATAAAGAAGCCATATACTCGAATGTAAGCCCATCCCAAAAGTAAGCCAGGTTTCCACAAGTAAACGAATTTATAAGATCTGACTCATTATTGGGAAAACGCGGTATGTTGATCATCGCACTCGTGATATCGTGCAAAGTTTTCGAAGGTAATGATACTACTCATCGTTTCTAATCACACAATAAGATTGTCCAAACTTGGGGAAATTTTTTGAACCATCGATTTCCGTCTGCAATCGGCGATTAGTTCTGATATCTCAATCAATTGCTCAAACATGGAATTCTATTTTCCACCTCGTCTAAAATGCTGTTACAAGCATACACGTTCTCATCTTGTCTCGTGAGAGGGTCTCAATGGATGATACACGCGACTTCTGTTTAATAATGTTTATTCCATAATTCTGGTATATAAAATTGTCTACCGAGCTCTATTTCAGCATGAATGAAAGAGATCGTATGCACAACCGTTGTGTACACGCTGAGCTTGGTTTTGTACGCTGCGATTGTGGCGCGTCTTGCGCACCACTCCCATGGCGAAGAAAAATTAAATCAGCCTTGATTCTTGCTGTACAATAATTATGTGGAAAATAGTGATAAAATTCATTTGTAAATATTGTGCAAACTTATTCGTAGATCCAAATCGTGCTATTATTTGTAAATGTAGCAAAGTTAATTCGAAATTACGTATTTTGAATCGCGTGCATGAGATGGTGAGATGATTTAGGTGAGAACGTTTCAATCGTGTTCAATAGAAAATGTGAGACAAAATCAGACCCGAGTCGAGGCCATCTAGTTATGAATTTGCACCGAAGTATCTACAAATCTAGGTACGAATAACATTACTGGTGTAAAAGACACTTGTTTGAGCACAATACGTAAGTACCGCGCTTGAGCACCCGCAATAAGTTATAAGAGTATTCGAGCATACAACTTGAAGCAAGAACTCCATAACGTATTCATTTCATTCGAGTCGAAAAAATTCTGAAAAGCTGACTCAATCAGTTATTGAGCGGAAATTCAATATGATGAGTATAAAACGATCGCTTAATACAAGTTTTGTCGAAGTCATCACAAAGTATAAAAAATTAGGAATGAAAAATTTATCAAACTAAATACTGTAAACGGCGGTATAAAAATCGGAAACATTCATAGAGAACATTCAAATCAATCATACCTTGGTATCAAATTAGGAATCTTTCCGCGAATAAGTTATAAATGCATAATAAGTGAATAATGTGTAAGTGGATCGCATTTGTTTGAGAGAGCATCCTCGCCTCAAAGTACCCCTTATAATTGAATCATTCGTAAGAAAGCTCTTGAAACTTTTAAGAAATGTAAGACCGTCATCTCGAAAGATTAGATCCAGTATCAGACTCTACAGCAGTTGACATGACGTAAGTTGGTGTAAACGTAAGCAAAACTTTGACAGCATCTTCTCTTCCCAAGCTGCGAAGTTGCTTGATCAGGGAAGCTACGGTGCATTCAATTCCAGCACAACTGAGAACTCTGAAAACATGGAAATCATCCAAATCAATTCTCCAACTCTATACTAAATTGAGTCATTCTCGAATAGGTCTCTTTATCATTACCTCAGCGTAGGACTACTTATAGTCGTATCAAATTGAGCTATTCTATCGCCCAAGCCGAGTCTCACAGTTAGCAAGCACCAATCCCTACCAAAAGAGTCGGGGGGATCGAGCAATTGAGCCAGGCGCCTCTGAATGGCCGGCTTTATATTTTTAACGGGTTGCTTCGTGCCAGGAATGCAGATATCTATCGAAGTCAATCCACAGCCTATGATGTCCCAAACACTCTCTCGTTGTCCATTGAAAGGATTCTTGAAGTAAGCTTCTTGAAAGCTCTTATCCAGGAGAGCCGAATTGATGAGAGTGGGCTCCCAAGAATGTATGACCTGGAATAATCATCTTCAGTCAATACCATACGGTTCAACGTTCTTAAAAACTTGTTCAAAAACGAACCTCGTCGTAATCTCTGAGTTGACTTGGGCTCTGCCAATGCCTCTCCAGCAACATTCCCGGTGCTACAACGTCTACGCTAGCGTCAACGGCGTCGGCTATGATTCCCAGAAGAGAAAAACACTGCGAACCGGTTCCCCGAGGTCCTCGAACCCAGACTTGAATGCATCCTTGATCCTCCTCCTCCAGAGTAACGACGCATTCACACGGTCCCACGCATAATTTCGAGCCTCTCCACCACTGATACAGGTCGGATTCTTGACAATCCCAAAGCTGAGTTATCTTTCTCAATTGTACCTGTGAAAGTAATGATGCGAGATTCAATTCCGATATAGAAGATGTGAGATTGCGTCGGATTGGCGATACGAACCTGCAAGTGCGGAAAAATCGGTAACAAGTTGTACAGTCTAGCTTCGGAAGGGCACAAGCGGAATCCAGCGTGTGGCGCGAGAACCAAATTCTGCGGCGACCACGGCTCCCACAAGCCTGGCAATCGCTCGATGAGATTCAAACACGGAATTTCGTATTCCAGCTCTTCGTCGTCAACTTCGCACTGGAAATACACGATGCGTTTTTAGAAGAATCTGATGCTTGTAGGAGTCCAAAATCAACATTGAAGTTTTTGCATACTCACAGGAATGCATAAATGAAAGGCTTGTAAGACTTGCAGGGCGAGATTGGCTGGACAAGGGCACCGAGCCTGGAAATCTTCGGCGGTATAAACTCCAGTTGTTCGAATGCCCAAACGAGTCTTTTGGTCGGGGTTCAGTTGCCAACCGATCGCATCTCTCCACAGCCACTCCAAATTCAACACAAATAAGTCACCAGGCAATAATAAACATTCTCCAAGGGCCTAAATGAAAGCGCATTTGTTAGGTTTTGGATTAACAGGAACAATCCGAATAATGATGAATTACACACTTGCAACTGTTCTCCAAGTTGTTTACAATTATCTATTGAGACCAGCGGATTGACCTGTCTAACTTGATTTACAAAACTTTTCAAATCCAGCAATGTAGGAGGATCTTCTAACGATTGGAGATGGAGCCTCCATGCTTCTAAAAGCCCACTCCACATAAGATCGCACGTATTCTGAAATCAAATCATACCAGATTGAGCGATGGATTCATTCAAGAATGTCAAATAATACTTTTTTTACGCAATAGATGCATAAAACTCGTTTTTTTTTTCAATTAATGTTTTTGCAAGGCAAATATAACGTTACACCTTATTTATATATCAAATGTCAACCGTATGTTTCTTGAAATTCACTCTTACAACAGTATATTATATTATATGAGATTTCCTCGATACTAGTTCGTAAAATATCCGCTCTTGGTGATATTTGCATTTCCAGAAAAATTATGGCAGTGAACTTGCATAACGTGAAACGTTACCTCCAGGAATTTCATTCTCAAATTGATCAGATGAGTTCTGAGCGATTTCAAGCCAGGACAAGATGGATTTGTTGCATCTAAAGCAACAATTATTGGATCCTCCCCTAGCAAAGACGTAAACTCTCTCAACGATGTCAACAAAGGCGCTAGAAGATTCACACTATTTGCATTCTGATTGGGCGGTTCAGGAGCATATGTGCCGACTAAAATAACTTGTACCTCTGCGCACTTGCCGGCAAAACCTGAAAAAAATTGTTCAACGCCATTTGTAAGGCTCTACGAATTGTGAAACATTTAATAAAGATCCTTTCAGCACAAGTATCCGAAACGCCAATTTCTCAATTAGTGTTGGATCGAAAAATGGCATCCTCGATGCATGGGATTGAAAATAAGTGTGACTTTTTAATCACCTATATTTTCAGGAGGGATCCGGTCCATTATAAACTGCAACCAAAATCTTGCCTGCTGCAACTGGACAGTCAATGGCTGGCGAAGGCTTATGGTAATCAAATACACGTGCATCGGATGGTAGACCATCAATGCCCGATGGTACGAAACTAAAAAATCTTCCCGACCGCACAGCTCCCAGAATACGCATTCTCCACCTAAATCATGGATGGTATTGGTGACACGCGTTATATAACTCAGAATGTATCAAATTCAACTTATTTAGAGAAATCGTAAACTCACCTACATTACCTCTACTAATTTCTACACCAACTGAGCTTTTGTATTCGTTATCACCATGCTCAAAACTAAGAGAATCGTGTTTACACGTTATATCTAATTCAATGCTAGGATCTCGCTGTGAAGGATTTCAATTCGGCATTTATTTCAAATAGGTTGGAAATGGAATAGTGTTAATTTAGGGCGAGAAAAATCATTACCTTTAAGGCATGAGTCTGATTCTTTGCTCTTCTAAAAAACCCAAAATTGAAAATGCCAGATTTCAAAGAGTTGACTAGGGAAGTCTTTCCAGAAGCACAATGCCCCAAGAGACGAATGTGAAGGCAATCTATTGGTCTCCTTGTTAGTTGCAGTTGTTTGATGAATGTATCTCTCTGAGATATCTGTAAAATTTCCAAAATGATAACTGGGCCCACAAAAACACGGTAAAAAAATTGCATAAACAAGGGAAACGTACATTCCTGAGTTTATCTAATAGACTTGCGATATCTGTATGACCATGTTTGATGGCAGTAACATCCGCCCTGATACCGTGATTAGTCTTGTCTACATCACAGCCTGCTGTGCATAAAAGCCTTACAATATCAATATGGCCGTATTTTGCAGAAATATGAAGTGGAGTCAGGCCATCTTCGTTGCTTGCATCTAAATCTATTCCATTATCTATCAGGAGTGTTACCATTCCTTCATCTCCAGATCTACATGCAATGTGTAACAAAGAGTCTTGACACTGAAAATTATTCAGATTGATTTTTTCAATGAAATTCAAGGAAATATCACGTCTTAATGTTTGATTCTAAAATGGCTGATCACACTTACAAAATCCCTTACATCTAGTGGTGCTCCTTGCTGTAATAAACGCAGCACAGTTTGGATGCATCCTGCTTTTACAGCACTGATCATAGCTTCCCCTAGTCCCTCACAATCTTGAGATTCCTGCATAGTAGCGTAAAAAAATTCACTCACTTCACAAACTACAAGTGTGCATGGAAAATATAAGAGAAGAAATCAAAACACTTGTACAGCATGCAATTCCAGCAGTTTCATATTTTGAAAGCGTGTAATGCCGACTTAGAAAGGAGCATGTGATTATCAAGACTTGTAGAGAATTGAAACATGGTTCATAATCAAATTTGACCATAGTCAAATGTATTCAATTGTATACCTTCATTCTATCTAAAGATAAGAAACACTATAAACAAATTATCTAACTAATATGCTACAATTGATGTGGAATGTAAGACTCATGAGAAAATTCGCATTCTCACAACATATGAATCCTCTGTACACACACAGCTGGCAATTTTGTTAATCCTAAACTTTTTACAGCATAGAGAGTGCAAAATAAAATACAACACAAATCAAATAAAGATCTATGTGGAGAAAAGATGAATGTGCGCAAGTGATTAGTTTACAAATAAAGACAACTTATAAGAGACACTCATAAGCAAAACGTGAATCAACTTCTTGTATGGAGGTAAGAACACACCGTAACAATCCATGGATGAGTTAAACAGGAGTCAGCTGTTCCTCTTTTCCTGTAAGAGAAGAAAATGAATGGATATGTATGACATCACGATTTGAATGGTTGTTTAGTCTATGACAATTTGCATCACTACTACAAAATTGTTACTCACTTGGGATCTTTAATCAGTAACGATCGAATAAAGTCTTTAGCAAACTCTGACACATTGGAAAAATATTTATCATCAAACTGATACTGACAGGATGCAACATTAGCATAAGTCTCTTGTTTATCATCTCCTAAAAAAGGTGATGCACCACTGAGTAGTATATATGTAAGGACACCAACAGCCCAAAGATCAGTAGCCAAACTTAGAGGTTCATAGTTGACTATTTCAGGAGCAACAAATTCAGGGGTTCCAAAGAGAGCTCGGTGTTCAGAACCAGGTATCAATCGATGTGATAAGCCAAGATCTACAATATGATTATTGATGTAGAAAATTTTGCTGATAGCATGAAGTTACACGTCAATTTTACAGGGTATAAAGCCATATTCACCTATTAATTTAATGCTGGGCATAGGCGGTGGAGATGATATGAGAATATTTTCAGGTTTGATATCTAAATGAGCAACTTGGTGAGAATGTAAATGACTCAGTGCTTTCAGGACTTGACCAACCTTTAAATAGAGAATCAAAACATTAATTCCTAGATAAGTCAAGAGAAAAATGATGATCCATAATACAAGTTTTAATTAAGCTCACCACATGGGCAGCTTCAGCTTCATTAGATGGCATCCAATGAAACAATTCTCCCCCAGTGATCAACTCCAATAGTAATACTACAGTGGTTCCAGTATCTATCACTTTGTACAGCGATACAATGTTGGGATGCCTCAATTGAGCAAGTAGACCAGCTTCGCGAGCTAAAAAATTCAATTCAAGACATTTCATTCCAGTTTACATTTGTCAATGAGACAAAACAATTCATGATAAATACCTATATCAGCTGCAGCAACCCCTCGAGCCACCCTCCTCTTCCTCATAATTTTGGCAGCATACTCTGCTCCAGTTGTTTGTTCGACACATTTTTTCACCACAGCAAATTGACCTCTTTAAACATCAAAATTCAACATCACACGCTGCACAGTCTCAAGATATTCTAAATCAAGCAGATGGTATACAAAACACTCACTTTCCAATTTCTTCGAGTAGGGTGTAATTTTTTTCAATGGGTTCATGAACAACTTCCATCAACGTATTCCACTCGAACCCTGAAAAGAGTAAGCTCCTCAGTAATCCACCATCAAAATCCCTTCTAATGCACCGCCCAGATCATAAACAAGTGCGTAAAATCGGAGCAGACTCCATGTTCCAAAACAAACAGTAGATAGGTATGCCATTGAACGTAAACAATGAGTAAACATTCGCGTCGCGGAAGCGTCTCTCGTCGCGGGAGGAAACAGAGCGTTATCAGTTAGACAGAGCGGAAGAAGAGAATCTTATCGAATTCGAATAGAGCCAGTGTACAGTGCACCCGTCGCGGAGACAACAGCGAGTAATCGAGAGCGAGCTGCGGAGGCGTTCTCGAGGTTATGCATGCATAATGAGCCAAATACAGGTAAGCTAGGGACGAACCATCGCCGCAGGAGCTCGACTGTCGCGAGCTGGTCGGCATCATCTCCCGCGCACGAGGTCATCCGCCCGACTCCCAGGCGATGATGCGCGTCCCGGAGCCACGGCTCACGACGAGGCCCAGCCAGACATGTTGTTCGCCGCGACGCGCGTCACATCCTCGGCCCCGATGTCAGCATCGCGGCGACTTGCTCGCAGCCACTGCTTTTATGCACTGATGCACCGCGACACCGAGCTTTCGCTTGCATTATTGCTGCATCGCGGCTCTGCGCAACACACCGACGCAACTGCTGCAGCTGTCAAACGAAACTGTGTGCGATAGACGGCCGGCCGCCCCCGCACCGAACCAACACACTCGAATCGGCCAGCGCGTCAGTGAGAGCGTTTGCCTTCTGCTAGTTTTCGTCGAGCGCGGAGTCCCGTTCCACGTGTGTGCGTTGTGGCAAGGGAAAAGGTGCGCTCCGAATCCCGGTTGATGCGAGCTTCTATTTTGGAATGAGCTACTATTCGCGAGCTGCATCCAGGATTTGCGTGTTGGTAGTGTTTGGTGAGAGGCATGGCTCCCCGCCGGGAAAAGTCTAACCTCAACCCCAGCTATGCCAAGGCATGCTACAGCCAGCTCAGGAGCTGGAGCAAGAGCCAGGACAAGTGGAGGCAGTTGTCTGCTTTTGCCACAGATCCCCGAAGGCTCTTTTGGCCTGCGCTGCTCTTCGTTGCCCTGGAAGCTGTCATCAATGTGGTCGTCATCGAGCGAGTGCCTTACACTGAGATTGACTGGAGGGCCTACATGCAGGAGGTCGAAGGGGTCCTCAATGGTACCTTGGATTACTCCCAGCTCAAGGGAGATACCGGACCGCTGGTGTACCCTGCTGGCTTTGTTTACATCTTTACCGCACTTTACTACATCACCTCTCGAGGTGTTAATGTTAAACTTGCCCAGTATATCTTTGGAGCGCTACACATGGTGCTTTTAGTCCTGGTTTTTAGGATATATGGGCGTTCCAAGAAAGTACCTCCTTGGGTCTTGATTCTAGTGTTTTCTACCTCTTACAGGATACATTCGATATTTGTACTGAGACTTTTCAATGATCCTATTGCTATGATATTTCTCTTTGGCAGCATAAATGCATTCTTAGACCACAGATGGTATTTGGGAAGTGTACTGTACAGTCTAGCAGTCTCTGTAAAAATGAATATTCTTTTATTCGCCCCTGCTTTGTTGATTGCCTACATCAGCAACTTGGGCATTGTAAGTACATGTATACAATTGTCAGTATGCGCCTCTATTCAACTTCTTTTGGGGATTCCATTTTTGTTGGCAAACCCAATCTCATATATTAGAGGGGCTTTCAACTTGGGAAGGATATTTGAATTCAAATGGACAGTCAATTGGAGATTTTTGCCAGAGGACATATTCATAAGCCCATACTTCCATTTCTCATTATTAATAATGCATGTGTTGACTTTGATTTATTTTGCACCTAAATGGAAAAAATATTTAGATTCATATAAAAAACTTATAAGCATTCAAAAAGAGCTGCGTCCTCAGTTTACCTCAAAAACTAGTGTCGACATGTCGACAACTTCTCAACTATTTATTCTTCCAATCTTTGCAGCCAATTTCATTGGCTTAACTTTCAGTAGATCCTTACACTACCAATTCTATGTATGGTATTATCATACATTGCCTTACCTGGTATGGTGCTGTGATTATAAGACTGCTACTAAACTTGTGATTTTGGGACTTATTGCTGTCTTTAGTAGTGC
>JAPYYZ010005850.1:0-14085 GCA_030522705.1 Eretmocerus eremicus | reverse complement strand
TTCGATCTGATTTTATATCGAGGACCATAATTTGCATCTCGACTGAGAAATCGATTCGATTGACGATGGTGAAATATACGTCCAAAACGAAACTCGAGAGATCAGAAAATTTCCTTCGCCCTTGACGTAATCATCCAGGGTCTGGTAGCTTATTGATAGAGCTAATCCCGGAAAAACTAAAAGTGACGAGATTACATCCTCCGATCGTGAAGGGGAATTTTTCATTTGCTTTTCTTTCTGGAAAATATCACGCGGAGTCTTATGTGTTGGTGGGACTCGGATACATTGGTAGTTAAATAAAGTTCGATAAGAAATTGATTTGCATGGATCAAGTTGACCAGCGGCAATCCGGGCCACTTGGATTCTGTTTACTGTAGAGCATCTTCTGGGTACTCATGTAAAGTCTCTAAACTTGGACTTTCAAATAAGTGCACCCAAGCTGCTATAAGGAGAACGTTATCGAAGTTGGTACGGCTGCGTGAATCATCCTGGCATATGTAATTGTCTAACCCACAAAATAACATTTCCAACCAAAATTCTTTTTGTTTCAAAATATTCTCATCGTGAGTGTATGAGGGAAAACGCGTCGCAGTGACCCAAAACAAAATGATTGATTTGTCTCAACCTTGATTTCGTGTCATATCTGTGTTCGTATTATTCATATTCTTGAGCATCTTTATAGACGTCAATGAATCACCTTTGACATGTGATAAGATACTATATTTTTGTATTTTTTTTCTAACATCTAAGACAATATAACAGAATTCTACAGCAAATTCCTTCAGTTATTCCTCTCGTGAAGCTGTTGTAGTAAGTGGCTATTTAGATAGATTTAAAATTTTGCCTACACTCTTGATGTCAGTATGCTGTTATATATAGTATGTTGAGGGCAAGTTAGAGAGATCTAGAGGAGAAAGGAACTTCTTCCTATCCCAATACAAAAAATTTCGAAGAAAGAGCTAAGAGACATCAAATTGCACTCGTCCCACAAAATTGCAGATGTGCTAATGAAGATCTTCCTACATAATTGAAAGCGCGCGAGGCATTCGATTCGACGATTCGATGAAAAAGTCCGGAAGCTCTTCCTAGAATCAAACCGCGAGTAACAACCGCATAAATTTAGGTTCGGAAACACGGATGTCACAGTAGCAATACGTAACACGAATTTCACACATACATATATTTGGTAAAGCGAGACAATGATAAAATTGTCGTGGCGAGCTATAAATACACCTTTTGAGATAAATTCTTCGTCGAGATGTCCGATCGCAGCGGCATGTGGTCCGGTCAATGAGAAATACCTTCCGCTGAATTTTGGAGCAAAAGTGTCACATTAGGTACGATTCCAGCTATAAATAGTTCAGCCTGACACGAGACAAGTACTTTTCGTCAGACAAGCCACGCACGAATTCGGTCAGCGCTTTATAGGTGAACTAATTCCGTGTCACGTACTCACGGGTTCGTTAACCCGCCTCTTCAATTCATCAAACTCATTTTGTCTCACGATAAAGAGTATCGAGTGCAGTCAAATCGAACGAAAGACTTGTGCATCGCGTATTTTGATGAATCGCCAAGGCGTTACGTAATCTACGAGTCGGTCATATGCAGTTTGATTGTGATCTCGTCTGAGAGCTTTCGTGACCATCGGTGAATCCGGCTCGCAAACGTGGCCATGCATCGATAAGAAACTTTTTCACAGATATTGCACTCGCGTTGGGAAAATGTTCACTTTTACAGAAAATCCCGTAGCTTTTATTGTTTGTTTGGATCAGGAGAATATTGAATAGAGATAATAAAAATCAATCTCATTCGAAATTCATCAGAGATTGTAATTGATCAACGATTTACTATGACGAACTAATACAGAGCTCAAATACTTGCATCATTGCTATAAATACATATTAGAATCAATACTGCAATTTCTACAGACATTGATAAGCGTAATTGATGAATTTGAGATGGAGTTTTGAATTTCGTCCTGTACATTCAAATGATACAACAAAGATTAGACTAGTTATTGACGATGCACAACAACCGCTTCGAAGCTATACGTTTGCGCCATTCGAATGTTTGAATGTTTATAGTTGCTGAGAGATCCAACGAACGGACTAAAGTGTGCTCGAACAATAAGTGTCAAACCGTAATCTCAAGCTACGATTCACGTCACGGTAACTGCACTTTTCTAGTAAATTTGAATACTGTTGATCATCTTTTAGGGAAAAATAGAGAAAACTTCCTTCCAAAAGCTTCACCAGTGAGACCGTTGAAAGCTCGAGCAAGTACGGGAACCTCGAACGAGCATGTGCTCGGGTATCTAATTGGGTGAAACCAATTTTACGCAAATCAAATGATATTTTTCAATTATGATCTCAATCTCCGGCCAAAATAGTCAATGGAACATTCAATTTCGAATTTCAGCTGAGAGTCAATTGGTTCTAGAGAGATCAATATGGAGGAAAGTAGGTCTGAGCTGCAATATCTGCCATTGATAATTGTGGCAATTATTTACGGATGCAAGTTGAATGCGTTCAAATATTTGAACACCTGTGTTTCAACTTGCATTGAAAATGTGTCATTTTACTGGAAAAAAAAAAAAAAAAAAAAACGGAAAAACACAAGAGAACGAAAAAGAGGAAGGGATTGTGACTACGAACAATAAAACGAGATCTGTCTTCTCATCAAAAATTACTCCAACTAATTTCTGGCCCACTTACACAAATATACTTGATCAGTATTGATCAAAATCGAGAGTGAAGAGTATAACATGACATAAAACTCGTAAAAAATTAGAGTTAGATGTATCAGAATTATGAAAATCAGAACTCCTTCGAATCTTACGCATTTGAATATCGGGTGGTTTGAATATAATATTCTCAATTGATGTCAAATTTTGCGGTTTGATGCGTGACAATCAAAATTCCGACAAAATTTCGCCGATCGGCAAAAAGAATCGACATCATTATGCGACCCAGAGGCGAGTTTCATATTATATGACATTGCTGATTGCCATTATTCAAATAATTTTTTAATCATTAGTATTCACGCAATTCCTTCAATGACATTCGACGATAACGTTCGACAATTTTACCATCTCACCAATGATGGTTAGGATATGATTGCTGCTCCTGCACTTTTTGCACTTGAAGGCTTTCTTCAGGTAAATATACAATCAAGTTTTTGCAAGTTAGACCCTTTGGTCCGACTCAAAATTGTCCAACAGACACGAGTTATAGGGCAAAATGTATCTTTCATGAATTTGGATGAAATGAACCACCAAAAATGTATGGATCCATACAAGGTCATTTTCTACAACACCGATGTATTGACGAGGTGATCCATCTTGAAGTTCTTGTTGGAGATGAAAATATTCCATTCATTTTTGCGTGGAATAATTTCATATTGTCGGTCAAATCGAGACAAACATATCAATCTTCCCCCAAAAGCTCGTCAGTCATTGATTGTCTTTGTTTTTCTTGCATTATTTATTATCTCATGTAGCAATACAGATATTGTCCGAGAATGAGACCGAGGAATAATCCGAACGCTCACAGTAGAAAGCAGAGGAATCTAACATCACAGAGATCCTCGCTTATTGAAATCTTGAATACTTGGGTCCTTGCTAAAGCGTATAACTTTCGAAATATCCGACTATCGAATTTTCTAACATACAGATGGAAAATCATATCTGATCGAGACAATGATTTTTTTTCCCTTTTAAAAGTGCCCTAAGTATGAGGTTGTTCAATACGCATTGCATAATTTAACAAGTTCTGCTGTGATATCCTCGCGTTATGGCGATGATTTACTACTGTCAATTCAGTTTTCCCGAACCCAGTTCCTTTAGTTCATTGATTTTTGTGGTCGCCCTCGCTCTCTTCACTTTTGCGCAATCATTTTTTATCGCTCATGCTTACGATGTTTCCTCGACTTCCTCACAAACGGAAATCTCTCTTTCTCGCATCCTACGGAAACAAAGATATTTCTCGGAAAGAGTGAAGCCTAGAAATATTATACTTTGCTAGCTGTTTACGAACTAACTGGACTGCTTTTACAATTCAAATCTTTTCACCCGCTAGAATCAGCTTGTGGAAGTTACTTTTACTGAGTCTACAGGTTCGTTTATTCGAGTATCTCAAATGCGACGGCATTCAAGATCGCCACTAATAAAATATTGACAATAGATAACTTCGAATTTTCATTTGAAAAAGGCATGCGAGCTTTCAATTTGGTTACAAGTCGGATTGGGAACTAAGATCGTAAATGTTTCTGATATGGGTACGGAAATGACTCGAGGAAGCGAAATTCTCTCGCGTACGCATTATTGTCACGTTGTCGCCCGGCGCGCCATGTGCCATCAAAGTTGAATACATTACACGCGTTTGTCTTCCATTCAAGCCATCAATAAGTTCGAGCGCACAACTGTTCTTACCTTGGGACTATTTACCACAGTCTCGTTGAACTAAGGATTTGGAATTTCTGTTAATCCATTTCAGTCATGGCCGTGTGGGTGAGTTCACTTTTGTTTTCTTCTTTAGCAAACGAAACGATGTTTGAGGAACAGATTTGGAATCGAACCTAGTTTTGCCTTCAACAGTCCACTTTTCTGATTCCTCAACAATTCACAAAACAAGTACAATGATGTGTATCGAAATACCTCCGTCAGTCATTTCAACATGTAATTATTTTAGAAACACTGCACTGCCTATTTCACCAAGGATATACCACAATACAAAACATTATTAACAAAATACAACATCTGGACAAGCTTATAACGAAAAAAATTTGAAAGCTAATCGTCGATAGCTTTGGGTAAACGATCACAAAATTATCACGAGAGTCACATAACGAATCACGTCGGCACAGTGTAAATCATCAACGGGCACAATTTTTTCCTAGCCGATTTCGCGAACAGATCCATCCCCGATATAATTGGCGAGGTCCGAATGTACGGACCTTCCGTTTAATCGCGTAAGTACAACGCGCATGTGTGATCGATCGAGCCAACTTCGCCGGCGAAGTGCTCGCGGCAGACTGATGATTGCGAGCCAAACACGAAGCGATGAAAACGTCTGCTCGTGGCTTGCGAACCGATGTCGGCTGCTCGAGGCATGCGCTATGTTTGTCCGGATTCATGAACGGCGAGCTCGTCGTCGCCGAACCTTGGTGCTCGATACGTTTGTTACGCAAACCTTAAAAATGTTTCCAGATTTTGATTGAACTATGACGTCGAAATTTTTCTGGCTGTTATACCATTTGATTGGGTGTGAGTCAATTCCATACTTGAGTGATTGGATTGAAAGACTAAAATTACGAAATATCCAATGTAATTTTAGAAATCTCAGGAAAGAATTTGAAATGACAGCAATCATACTTTCAATGAGTTTGTGGGATAGCGTGGTCAGCATGTTGTCACCTTAATCTCTTCATCGAGATCAAATTCTCAAGGACAAGGGCCTTTTCACGTAGAAAGCTAAAGTAAGCTTTGTCAGCGGAGTTAGCAAAAATTCGATTTCGATCAAATTTTCTACAAATATTCTGCCTAAAACCTATACCCGTTAGCTGAATAACCCCGAGAAGGGGTTGATAGAGCTTAATGAAAGAAAAAAAAAAAAAACACATACCCGTACTTTGTGTCAATTCGAAAGAATTCTCTGGTATTGAGATGTTCATTTGAACTACTCAATATTTTTGTGCATTTTATTGCTGAATTTATTGAAACCTTTTCCCATCATCTCGAATGAATAACACTTCTCTTCAAGGAATATTGGGGGAATTCATAGATTCAGCTCAACGTTTCAGTAGGCTCTCTGAAACTATTAAGAGAATGTCACGAAGAATTTGTAAAATTAATATTTTTTCATTGATGGAATCAACCAGAAGCATAGTTTCAAAATGACATATTCCAGAGGTCCACCTCATGTAATCCCTGTAGTTGATACGTTGGCAAGAGTTCTGCTTTTGTCTCTAATTTGGGAAGTGATGCATAATCAGCACAAATTGTATCTATACATTTTAAACTTTCTGTACCTTTGAGCTCAATGCATCAAATCTAATTTTGTGGGTATCGAATCAATTACGTTTCGAGTTGAGAAAATGACACGCATGAACAGAGAACCGATACTTCCTGAACTCTACAACATCCAAAAAACCATCATTTTTCGATAGTTCGCGTGGTTTTCGTGGACTCAGAGAGTTCACTCAAGTGAATGAATCGATATAGGTATTTCATGTCGGACGATTAATAAGTTGGAAATTTTCATTAGATCGAATGGAACTTCGGAAGAATTCACCCCGCTTTTCTCAGTCAGCAAGGTGAGAAATTGTGGGCTGTTCTCTATTCTGTATTTTACTTGAGTTCGTCCAGAATTTTTCTGATTGGATCTTAAAAATTTTGGATTCGATTCCAAACCATGCCTGTGTGTACGAGACAAATTGATAGACTCTTAGGTTCCTTAGAAAGTGGTGACGACTATAGTTATCACTATGTGAGCCGTGACATCAGAAAGTATAAGAAATATTGATATCGATTCAATGTAATCTTTTGACCAAAAAATCAAAGCCAACTATCGATGGGACTTCTTGTCCTTAGAGGTCATTGGTTCCATTTCCAGCAATATCTCCCAAGAAATAACGAAGAAATTTTTCATGCTGTCAAGCTCGTCGAAAGAGAAACACACTCTCTCGTGAAAAAATTGATGTAGGTCTTTAAACTTTCGAATCACTGGTTCATGTTCTGAGTTAAAACAATTAGTTTGCAAATTAAATGGTTTCTTGAGCTCGTTCTTACTCCACGATAGAATGGTTTTGTTGGTACAGCATATAGTTGATTATCATATCTAACAGATTTTACCGAGTCAGCTGACTAGTTTCTTGGTGACAATGAAATCAAGTAAACCTGTGCAAGTGATAATTCATTCGAACATGCCATTTCCATTTCTTTCGCTTCTATCTTGTTTGCTCTCTCTACAACTCGTACCAACTATTTCAATATTGAAGATGTCATTTTTCTCTCTTAGCTAGATCAATATTGAGAATCACTTGAATATTTCGAATGAACTGCTAATATTTTGTCCCAATGCTCAAATATTTGTTGATTCATCAATCTCAGTTTTCTAAGGGAGGCAAATATTGCATTCCGCTAAAAAGGCGTAAAAACTTGTTTTCGCATACTCAAGTGATGGATTTCCGTCCCGAGCCGCAGGCGAGGATCGGAATCATCACGAGCATCGGACACCGGCTCATTTCTGGAATGTTAGTTTATGATTCATTAAATAATTCGGTGGGCTACTTCATTTTTATGCAAGTTGTCGCGATTTGTAGGTGAATATTATGACAGGAATGATTAATACTCTCAAATGTGTCTTCATCCAAGAGGAAGGGCAGAGTTCTCCAATATATGTCCAGTTAGTTGAAGAAGCGTGGATCTCACGAGTCGCTCCTTATAACTTTTGAAAATTGAATTTGACACGTGTTTAGAAAATGCGATGCATCGGGGGCGAAGTATCTCTCAATGCGGTATTTTGATCATTCAATTTTATTCACTTCTTTCTCTCGCACTCACTGACTTGCTCAGTAGTATAGCATAGCATCATAAATTGAGCGAAAACTCTCCTTGTGATACTATATTTGGAAAATTGTCCATAATTGAATCCCAGCAGTATTCGGATCGACGACCAAAGCTTTAAATGTATAAAAAAACTTGAGATAAACATCATTCTATTCCACCATGTGTGGATTAGGATGGGTTCATCGTTTTGAACTAGGCTGCAAAGTCCAAAAACTCTGTCTTGTTCAACTGGGACTCAACTCTACACCTCCCGGACTTGTTTCTTTCCATATTCCAACAATTCCAACAAAAGTATTATGCAAACAACATCTCCCTTTCATTAATTTCATTTTCAATATTACCATCAGAAAAATTTCACAGCTAGAATCAATTCCCCCTCAAATCGATTCCCTGGTAAATCGAGGAGTGACCAGCAATTACTTTTCGCAGCGTTGTCTCTAAAAAGTTTGAAGTGGGAAAATCCAAATACATGTGCTGTCAAGCATTGTCCCAGAATAACCTAATCGAACGCTGCTCTCGAAAAATACTCATAGAGCAAAATTCCATATTGAGATCTACTCAAGCACTAGTCACAAAACCACTCTCAAAATGAAAACATCCACGATATATTCAAGCAATTGCTCACCTCGAGTCTCTCCGTAGCCTTGAGCAGTCTCTCGTAGTCGACCGTACCCTGCACCGTAAGCAGCTCCATCATGTAGTCCGTCTCGTGAACCGACTGCTGAACCATCTCGAGTTGCCTCTCGAAGCGTCTCCAGAGTGCCAGTCTCGCCTTCAACAGGGCCAAAAGTTTCGCGCACCTCGTTTCAAGCTGCTCGTGCTGATCCTGCAGTCCCGACAAGTCCCTCTCGAAGCTCACGGGCGACACGCTCACTCTCATCATGCTCGTCGGCAGGGTGTGCAACATCTGCCTAAGGCCCATTATCTCTTGCCAAAGTTGGGCCAGCTCGTCGCCGGCGCGTTGGCACCTCTCAGCCGCCGAGGAAACTGCTTCGCTGGACAGTTTTTCAGCACCCTCGCATTGGATCAAGACGGATTCTATGCGCTGGTGGGCCTTGCGAGTGCGCCTGATGCCCCGTTTTAGGGCCTGCAGACGCTCGCGAATGGTGCGGGCTGCCTCGAGCTCCTCGCTCAGCTGACTCTCGAGGTGTCGGGCCCTGCACAGCAGCAGACCCACTCGCTCGCTGTTGGCGGCTGATAGGAGGCCTTGGCGACCCAGCTCGTTCTGTGGATTTTTGAGAGGGGTTTGAGTTTTTGAGGGATTGGGGAGTATGCTATTCTTAGGGTGATGTGGGGACTGAAGAATGGAGCGAGGTGTGAACGCGAGACATTGTAAAGATGCACACTTATCGTGGGTGGAAAATTTTAGTGTTCTCAACGAGAGAAATCTTGTTTTACCAACTTCTCTTGAGAGAACGGAAGAGCGATGTTAATATGTATGTGCTCGCTCCATAAAATCAGTATAGATGAAATTTTGTATCTCTTGTAATCACAATAAGTGAGGCTTGAGTTCGACGGATTGAATTTTTCATTAGGTGATAGGCATTTTTATTGACTTTGGAATTTCGATAAAATTCCAAAATTTTCTCAAACGCTGCGAAATAATCATGATTTGTAACCGACATCTCGTCGACTGAATTGACTCCGAAAACTAAGTCGACGAGAGCTACTAATGTTGTTGAAGAGATTTACAATTTTGATTTTCAATAATTTCGAGGGGGCTCCACAATCTACATGCTACACACAGCTACGAAACTTCGATGAAAAATGTCTAGGTTATTACGAAACTTACCTGAATCACGCAAACTCGCTCGAATAGCATTGAGAGTCTCTCAACATACATCTCCAGTTCCGCCTCCGTTTTCATGACACCGTGAAAACTTTCGATTGTTGATCGAAGTTCTTTCAACTGTTTCTCAAGTAGATCCAATTTATCATCTACTGGCATATCGTCGGACGAAATCGTATTCTGAACGGTTTCTTGGATTTTCGTCATCTTTTCGGTCACGCTATCCCAACGTCTTTGCATTTCTCCATGAAATTGTCGTTGTAATATTTCATCGGCCAAGGGTAGAATGTGAAGAGCTTGTTCGAAACAATCATTCGCTTCGTTTCGCATATTGTTGTGGACTTCATATTGAGCTCTTAGTTCCTAGAGATAGAATTATATTCGTTGTAAATCAGATACTCTATGGAACATTACAGCATCAGTCACGGCCCGAATCACTTCCATTTTGAATACACTATTCTAATGTTTTCTGAATCGCCTAGAAACCGTTAGAAATTAAAGGCATCTTTTATAAGCGCCGCAATAGTGATAATTCGATACTGATTCTCCATAATTGTGAAAATTTGATATCGATTCGGTAAGATTCTTGATTGAAACGCAAATGGAGTTCTCCAGGCATTTTTGTTAATCGTGAAACCACAACGAAAGTACGATATTTCATAAGCGCAATGTGAGAATTCGATACTTATATTCTCCATAATTGTGAAAATTTGATATCGATTCGGTAAAATTTTTTATGTAAACCTAAATGGAGTTCTCTAGTCACTTCTGGTAATCATGAAACCACAACAAAAGTATGATCTTGAATGATCTTACCCAAAATTGTCGCATGTGTATGCCTACAGGATCGTTGATGAGAATGAGTTCTCTTTCAGCCCGAGACATCCAATTTTCTATTCTGTTAACCAACATTTCTTGAGTGTTCCAACTCTCGCCAAAAGCTAACAAACTCCTCAACGAAGTGTCAATATTTTCTTGTAATTTCACGACTTCATCGAAAGCTTCTACGTAGCGGCGCTCGTCTGGATCCTGAATGTGTATCAATTCCTGTAGACCGCGAGCTGATTCCACAAGTTGGAGCAACCGTCCTTGATGATTGGCAACATCTAAGGATAAGTTCTGAAGGCAACAAGAAATACTACCATTATGTATAATGCTCTTTCAGGTTTTGACGGAGCATTTTCAGTTTCTTCTCGTATTATTGTAGGATATATATCATCAACCAATCAATGCTTAAGAGTCGATTATCTTCTGCTTATCTCTCAACAAAAATATGACTAAATTATATATATATAGTTATATATTATATATAATGAAGATTACATTATATATATAATGTAGTGTAGCATCATATGTGATACATTATACATATGTAATGAATTGAATGATGCAAAATTCAATTTTTTATTTCGATGATTCTTTTTTTTGAATCGGAACAGCACGTAAATCGGCTCCAAACGGTGCATCAAGGGACATGAAATGAATAGTTTTGGTTTTTCTTCGAAAGAAAACATGTTCGGTCCGACCCTAACAACGTCGATTCTGCGAAAATTTCCGAACATGATGAATATGAGTAGAATAAGGGAAATACGCTTGGTGAATCGGAGCTCCTGTGAATAGAATCAGAGCTTGTGTGAGATTATTACCTGTGCTTCGATTTTCGATGGATTAGATTTTCCTGCCCTATTCGAGATAGTTCTGAGAATCAAAATACCATATTGTAGTGTGTTCATTCCTTCCCCTCCTTCTTTCCTCCGCGGGTCCAGTATCCTTTGAACACACTACTATATGGTATTGTGATTCTCAGAACTTTTTCGAGTAAGCCTCAACCTCATTCTTCAAAAACCCATGTGCAGATAGTGATAAAAAACCTCCGAAGTCCTTCACAACACATCCATTTCACAAAGTGCTCAGTATGCGTATTCTTTGCGTTTCTAGTTATTTTGATGCGTTGTCCTGCGTTATCCTGGTGGAAAAATCTATCTTCTAACTACAATTGTATTTGCCCCCGTGTACAGTAGAAAATGAAATTGCATTATCACTTAAATCAATTTAGATGCTCTATCGATATAATCGGGTATCTATTTATCACTCGTGAGAAGTTCAAATCTTTAAAAATGTATGATCGGCCTTGCGAGTCAAGTTATACCGGCTAATTTGCCAATTTGCTGATCATCTTTCAGTTTGCAAAGATTATCAGAGAAAATTTTTCAATTTTCTATATTTTATGAACCAAATTTGGTCATATCTTTTTTCAAGTGCTAGTAATTATAATTTTCACCATGGAACTCGGAAAAATATGCCCAATAGATACGGTCCGAGTTGTATTAGATACGACCTGGATAATCGCACCGCAATTATATGAAGCATTAACGAGCCAAGAATCATCGTCTTTTGGGCGTTTACGGATTGAGTGAGTTTCCTGGTAGTAGAAGAGTGCAGATTGAATGAACAACTCACCTGATATAGATGTGTATACTGATCGTATTCGGTGGAAGTTACGTTCTCTAAATCTGGAACACGTTGGACCGCAACCTGGAGCCAGCGTCTTTCCTCCTTGATACCGTGTTCCAATACGACCCATCTCGAGGCAGCCAAAGACATCTCTTGTACTTTTGACATTGCTCTATCCAACAAGTCGGATGCTTTTTCAAGCAATTTTTCGTGGGAATCTGAGTGACGTGCTCTTGTTTCATCATTTAGATCGTCTCTCAAAGATTCCAAAATTGCTTGGCAATGGCTCAAGTTGACAAAAAACTGTCTATGTTTCTGAATCTCCTCTTGAAGATGTTCTAGATTTGATACCGAGATTTCCTTGTTCAATCGAGTCTCTGCTATGGCAATTATTTGAGCAAACTCATGCAACGTTTCTTCGTATTCATTATTCAAAGATTGCACATCCAAGTATTTCTTTTTTTCTGCACTTATGCACGATTCGATCTGTTGAATGGATCCTTCCAAGTTCTTGAGTTCTATCGGAATCTCTTCTCCAGGATGATTTTGTAAAAATTCTCTCATTTCATTGCTGACCTTATTGATCTCTAGGGCGAGGTCTCGATTTTTACCGTCCAAAAGATCCAAATTTTCGAGTCTTGTCTCTGTCGGGAGCTCGGCCTCTATAAGAAGAGATAGCTGCTCTTGCTGTTCTTCAAGAAGCCTGTGAAATGGGTAGAAGACAATCTTGGTGTAAGAACCTCATTAAACTAATTTGGATGTATATCAATTAATTTCACTTCCTTGAAAATTATTTCAAGAAAATAATAATTGATAATAACTTGGTATTGGTATTGAATTCGCGAATTCTAGTGGCGTAAATAGGAAGTTCACAAGCTCTATCTCATTTTTGAGAAAATGAAAACCCCCACCTCATTCTTGAGGGAATGAAGAGTCCTCCGTAACTTTTGGGGAATGAGACAGCCCTATCTCAGAATTCAGTTGAAAAAGCAGTATCGCAAGGTTTTGGAAAAATTAAGGGCTTTTTTGCTCTCGAGCGTTGATATACAATGTATCCGTCGTGAAATCACGCGAGAACTCGATAAATTTGCAAAACTTCCCCTGGGGCTAGATGTTCATACAGGACGGTGGATTGCAAAGCTCTGAGTTGATATTGTATACCGAGTTATAATGAATTGATACGAGTACAACCTATTACGGTAAATATTCTGCAGTGCATCAGTGTCATGGTAACGGAAATTTTGAAATAGTTTTCAATGACAAATATGAATCCAACTTGCATGAGAACGATTCGAGGGTTGTGAGAATGAGTTGGGAAGCTTGACTACAGTTTTCCAATAGTCCATACTTTTATCGAGAATACGACCAACTTTAAAGTCAAAATTCACCGAAATCTTTTGAAAGGACACGAAACGTGGTACGAAGAGGAGGCGAGCTATATCACTGTACTCACCGTTCTTTCTCCTTTAGATTCTTCACTAAGTTATTCCATCTGTCATTCTCTGATGTCACATGCGCCTCTTCACTTTGAGCTATCTCTTGGACAATTTGGGTCTGATTTTTCAAGGTATTTATATACTTGTCCACGCTGTTCCAGATTTCCTGGGGATAATTATCCTTAGCCACATTCCATTTCCCGTCCAACTCTTCAATTTCTTTCCTGACAAGATTCACCTCCTCTCCTAATCCAATTAAGTGTCCAGGATCTTTAGGGAGCTGGCTACTAGATGACGCTCTCGTTTCTAAAATCTTGGATTCTGTCGACTTTAGCCATGTTGTCATATGTTTCATCCCTGATAACAGAGCCTGCTGTAAGATTCCGACATCTTTCTTTTCTACTTTAGCCATGTTGTCATATGTTTCATCCCTGATAACAGAGCCTGCTGTAAGATTCCGACATCTTTCTTTTCTATGGCATGCGTCAAATCTCTCAGGTCTCCACAAACATCAGAAATCTCGGCTTCAAGGGGCTCATCGGATTCTAACGTTTCTAAATTCAAAGAGGACAATGTGTTCGAAAGTAGCGTGGAGTTTTGTAATCTCAAATTCTCGATCCTTTCCAGTGTGGCATCTGCTACTTCTTTCATTGACGTCAAATCATCTTCGAGTATGTCATGGTGTATTCGATCAACCGAAGGCAATGATGGTCTTTGATTGTTGGTATCGGACAAGTTTCGCTCGTTCAGTCCTCTTTCGACCTCTGAATCTCCCGCATCTCTCGACTGCGTTTCGAAAGCCGAGTCCTGATCGAGTTCTGCAACCTCATCTGAGTACA
>JAPYYZ010005849.1:0-10733 GCA_030522705.1 Eretmocerus eremicus | reverse complement strand
CGCGTCGTTTCGGGCGTCGTCGAGCCCTGGCCGAACGGACTCCTGGGGCTGCTGTGCGTGCGCGTTGTGACCGCTTGGCCGAGGCACAGTTGAGCCCGGAGTTTCTGCCGCGTCGCGACGGAGCCTGGCCGAGAAGATAGTGGGTTTTGTGGCCGAGAGAACGTGACGTGGACTTAGCATCGCGGACCGAGACGTCTCCGAGAAGACGTACGCATATTAGGATGAGAATCAGTGCGCGTGACGGCCGAGGAAGCCGGTGGACATTGAGCGGAGTTAGTATCGCGGGCCGAGACGTCTCCGGGGAGACGACGCATATTAGGATCGGGTCATGGCCGTGAGAATAGTTGGTCGGTTGGCCATTTTGGCCGCGTGTCGTGCCGCGTGGACCGTGAGCGTCGGTCGGCGGCCATTTTGGCCGTTGGGGATTTCGGAGCAGAGTCTCTTGGCCGTTGGTCGAGTCGGCCGGAGTGTGGCCGGATAGTGCGTGTTGGTCGAGAGTGAACGCGTAGATATTGTCGCGAGTGAATTATTTGTATATTTCGTGGAGGAATTGTCGCGCGAATTTGCCCATATGTGATATTCGATGTACCGCCGCGAAAAAGGAACGTGTTAGAATGAAGGCCGGATTTGTTCGAAAGTACAGAACTTGGGAGTATTCTCTTGCGCATTTGCCCCCCCCCCTTTTCTCATCTTCGCTTTTCAGGTTCAGAAGGTAGGTCGGCCGTGAACGAAGAAGCTGCTGCCGAGAGTACGAGACGTATCGCCGTTCGCGCGCGTCAACCCGCAGCCTTACGGCCGGAGTCCGATAAAATAAATGATTGTGCACTGGTGATCTATCTACCACGTCACACATTCTTCATGTCTCACTCGAGCAGAATCACACCTCGACGTTCAAATCGATACTCCTTGAAAATCTCATGGAAAAGACAAGGATGATTGGTTCAACCGGGTATTGAACGAGGGCATAGTGTAATGAGATTACCCCTAGCGATTGTCTTTCCTCTCATCAACGTTTGTCATCCACATCCATAAGAAACTACGTTTCTTTGCACCTACTTCTTTCAGTGCAGATTCATGTCAACGCCTCATATTTGCTCTAGTTATATTTCAAACGCTCCTGTAATTTCACGCTCATCCACCTATGAATTTTTCTCCTCTTAAATTTACTATCGTATACTGAAATAATTGTATCATATCACATATGTACTGAATCTATGGGGTCAGTTCGGGTTGTACCCCGTGACCAAAATATCAAACTAATCTAATCTCATCTAATATCTCTCTCTCTCTCTCTTTCTCTCCTCTCTCTCTCTCTCTCTCTCTCTCTCTCTCTCTCTCTCTCTCTCTCTCTCTCTCTCTCTCTCTCTCTCTCTCTCTCTCTCTCTCTCTCTCTCTCCAAGAGTTGCGTAAATTTTGCATTGCCAGCAAGCAAAACACATTCCCGTTAGCATTTTTCAACAGTGAGACTTTGAACACTCATTTCGCATCAGTAACAGAGGACCACCATCCTTTGACAGACAGAAATGTGAATAGGACCTGCTCCTCTCCTGCCCCGGATCGCATTCCGGAATTCAACTTCTCGCCTATTAGTATGGCTGATGTGACTCGAGCGTTCAAAACAGCTTACTTTCAAGGTGCAGGAGCAGATCAGCTCTCGTCATCCATGATGAAACTAGCTTTCCCGGCACTACTCCCTCACCTTACCAGCATCTTTGATGAATCCCTGGAGACTAGCTATCCCCCCGATGACTGAAAGCGTGCTTCAATAACCTCCTATCCAAAATTCCCTAGCTGAAGAGCCCCAGCGATACTCGTCCCATTGCGCAGCTTCCCGAACCGGCAAAACTTCTAGAGAGAGTTGTGCATGAGCAACTCATGGCACATCTAGCTACAAATAAATTGATTGACCCATTTCAGTCGGTATTTGGAGCTCGACATTCCACACAAACAGCCCTCCTAGGTGTTTTAGAGAACGTACGCCATGCCATCGACAAGCGTATGCTCACAGTGCTCATTTCTTCTGATTTTTCAAAATCTTCCGACACGATCCCCCATTCTCAACTCCTACAGAAACTCCGTAACCCCGGATGTTCTGACCGTGTAATACACTAGTTTGCCAACTATCTTAGAAATTGTGGGCAAACTATACGGTTGGGTGATGGTTCGCATGGCGAATGGCTCCCTATATGTGCGGGAGTTCCACAAGGCAGCGTCTTCTACTTTTCCTTATATTCATCAATGACCTTCCCACTGTTCTCCGCCTCACATCACATATGATTCATGCTGATGATAGCCGAATCTATCTACACTCACCTCCAGCAGACCTACTGTCTAAACTCACACTGATCAATCAAGATGCTCATGCTGTGGCTGAATGGGCAGATAGTAATTGGCTCAAACTTAGTTCAGATAAGACCACTGTGATGATACTGAGAAGTGAAATTTATGTATCTTTCATCGACTTCAATCATATCCCAAGAATCGACATCATGAGTGCTGTCATACCCTATTCAAAATCGATGAGAACCCGAGGACTCCAAATCACACCAAGCCTGGATTGGGATCCTCGGGTCAGAGAAATATCTAGGAGCGTTCATAGTTCCCTGTATCCACTCCATGCCCCCAGGCGATCACTCTCTCGTGATCTCAGAGAAAAACTCGTCCGAAGTCTTGTTCTGCGAATATTTGATTATGCTGCCCCAATCCTCATCGGTTTGGATAAAAGTCAGGATCTAAAACTCCATAGCCTCCACAATGCATGCGTGCGATTTGTCTACGGAAATATACCGTGGCGATCGCATATTACCCTCTATCGGCTTGCTCTTGGCTCGTTGTCTGCTCACCGCCGGAGAAAATACCTGCTCGGCACACTCGCTTACTCGGTGATTAAAACTGGGCAGCCTAAATACCTTCGTCCTATATTCCTACTAACAGCTGGAAAACCATCATTGAGGCGGTCTGATAAAAATGAGAGCCACGCTCACTCATCAAACTCCTCGTAAGGAAGCTCAAAATCTATCCTTCGCACTTGCAGCATCTAAGCTCATAAATAAACTGCCGAATATTGATTTCAAAAACTTCACTCCCGAACAAGTCAAACAAGACTTGCACGATCATCTTGTGTCTCAAGACCGCTGTGATTGGTTCAAGCGTGCCCAACAGGAACAACTTGGAGTAGTTCCCCCTGCAATCACTAGCCTCATTTCCTTTACACCATCATAAGCAACAACAAGATGAAACTGGCACTCACACTGAAGGGATTCCCTCAGCGTAAATAGCAAGTCATGCTGTTTTTACAGCATGGAATAGATATCGCATGCCACCATATGGCATGGAATAGTTCAATTATGTATTAACTAGTGCATCCTGCATTTCATCATGTAGTAAAACCAGTAGTTTCTGCCACTACGAAAATTTTAATTTATCTGCTTTGTAGTCTAAGGTTTATTTCCTTCCTTGCTCGTAGATAATCAAATTTATTCAACTTTTAGTTACGTGGAGCTAAACTCTCAATAACCTGCGTTATGATCTGTGATATCTTATGATACTCCCCTGTAAATCTCTGTAGTATGCAATTCGGGCATTTGGGATTCATCCCCCGCCCTCAATAAGTCGACCAACCAATCAATCAATCAATCTCTCTTCCACCTTTCACGTGTCCTCTCCCTTGCCCATGCTCATGATGTAAAAGATTGTATTTCAGTACAGAATATGGCCCAGGGAAGAGGGCGACAGCAAATGCTCCTGCCGTCACAACATCAAATATCAATCTTATCTAAACCCTCCGCGACACAAATTCACTTCAAATAGTTCCAAAATTTAATTCAAATGTTCCCGATTCTGACATTCCCGGGCGTCATTTGAAGTATTGTCATTAGATTCTCTTGGTGATTAGCTCAAGTGATAGTTACAAAAGAGTTCAGCATTGCTCTAGAGTCGATATTCGTCCAAAGTTACGTAAGACTAGGAGCGTCCTAATGAGAAATCGGGTCCCGAGCTAGAGTCTTATGATAGGGATGAACGCAACCTTCCGACTCGATTCACTCAAGAAGGAGATTGTTTACCGACCTCAAATTCCGAAATGTGATCCGGGACACTTTCTAGATTCAAAACCAAAAAATCTGAAACATTCTTCATCATGTTCAACTCTGTAAATTACCTCCTCAAGCGAAGCTGCTGCTCTCAGAGTCATGATTTTCCTGAGCCTTCAAAGAATTCGACGAGCTCTATTTCTCACAGTGTAGGGATCTATAAACCTTGCCATGGGCCTTCAAGGTCCAATTCGTGGGAAAAAATCATGTGATTGATCACTCAAATCTCCGATGAGGATTGCGTCACATACCTTCAGCTAAGAATGGCGTTCGAGTCCCGGTGGTTCCTATGGTAAGAGTATTATTCCTCAAATCTATACAGCATTGATGTCTCTTCAACATGTCTAAACCTAGTAACATATCCATTGGTTGTTTTTCTAGAACACTGAATGAGGTCGTCAGGTGATCGTTTTCAATTTGGATTTGGACCATATGGATTCTTCCTATGATCCGTTGCACCCCTACTCCCTTTGCTACTCCAGACCATCTTGAGTCCACAAGTCGCATGATGTTACATCTTTCAGCACAGTGACCTGACATAATCGTCGTTTGAGCACCTGAATATACGGAAGATCATCAGACAACTCTATGACCCCGGAAACACTGACTCTGAAGTAATTTCTATCAGAAATGACGGAGGAGAGACTACAGAATTCGGAAGATTCGGATCATTTCAGGTAATATGAGAGGATAGGCCCTCCAGGCCATTACTCTTCGAACATACTTGATCGATGAAGCATTCGGGTCCCACAAAAAATGCGCACGAGAAGTCGAGATTCAATTCCGTAATATCTCATAGGATTTCACGGGGCCCCATGGGTTACCACGGTATATGATTGGGACATGAACCATGAAGAGATCCCATGAGATCCCATTAGTTTCTATGACGAGCATTCCAAACCCTCGCGATTGGCAAGCTTTGGCATGTTCGCCACAGAGCCAAAGTGCTACTTGTCAAATTAGTTCTCAGTCCAGCCTCCAGATGGATGCCCAACCCGAACGCAAGTCATCGATCTCTAGCAATGATAACGGGACCAATCGCCGGACCGAATGAGTTCGCCGTGAGCGATCGGCTCGCCGGCTCTCTTAGCTTCGGGTCCTTCCAGAGCTACGATGAGTCCGAAACGCTCAGCCGGTAATCTCAGTCACCGCAGGTCCGTCTAGAAAGGCCGGTAACCCGCCAGGAGATGCCATACTGGGTCCATCCAGCGGCCGTCGGAGACAACTCCACCGACGCATATCATACACCCAGGTCCGTCCTGGCTACTCCGTGCTCTCGGGTACCGACTCCTCTTTTCCCTGGGTACACTCGGGGCGAAGAGGGGAAGCCCGTCCGCCGCAATACCGACTACCGTCTACCCCGCGCGTAACTCTTTTACCGTAAATCCGTGAACCGGGATAGAACGCATGAATGCACCCACACACCGGCTACCCTCCGCGTTTTCAGACACGCCAGGTCCTTCTAGTAGAGTCCAGTCAAGTTATCGATCAATGTATGCCGTCCAATAGAGTAGACCGTCATTTGTAACATCTATACTCTCGTCGACGATGGATTATTATGCATTCTTTCTCCTTTATGTTCCAGAGTTACTGCACGGATCCAGTGAACTCCTTCACTCTTATTCATTATGTACTCCCTGATACAGTATGATTGCACCATTTGTAATATCTAATTAATGATTCACACGAACCTTCATGTTCTGATCCCCCGCGAATCCCTGAAGTACATTTCCAAATATCTTTCTTAGCAAGCTTTTTCAAACAAAAAGAGGGAGGAACCGACAAAGGAGTCCCGAGAAGAGGTCTCTCATTGGAATGAAGATCTTATGTATCTTTGACGATGGGAAAATTTCTCTCCAAGCTATGGATTATTCTCATGTTCCCATAGGTTTCTATGGAATCCCATAGAATCGCATGAGGGACCAGGGAATTGTATGGGGTTCTCGTGGGATAAGTTGAAATAACATGATGAGCAAAATAATTGATGAAAGGAGACGAAACGGGATCCGTTGGGGTTCCTCGTGATCCCATGGAACGTTTTGAGATATCGGGGAATTGGATAGTAACGAGCGCTGATAAAATCCGATGCAATTCAGGAAACGTTTGACACCGGCCCAGGAATTCTCAAACTCCTTGTTGACTCCCTTTCATCGAAAATGATCTATGAACTCAGCGCGGTGGAGCAATGATGGAACGCGCCTCCTTCATCACCACCGCACGTGTACGCAGGTCTTCCATCGTGAAACGTTGCTCGGTTCGCGGGCAAGAGAGGATGGTACGTTATAGGTCACGTATATAGCGCGCAGAGTATTGTTACCTGTGGGCATTCTGTTACGTGGGGAAGGGACCTTCAGAATGAGCACGAGGTGTATGAATGAGGTTTTAATGAGAGAAAAGAGTTGAGAGAAAGAGAGAGAGAGTATGTCAACTGTTTGGTTAGCTAGAGCGGTCTGTCCGCGACGCGAATTTTCGTCGACGACGACGGTTCGCGGCGCGGCCGAAACCGCAGTGGGGACGAGCAAAGCTCCGTTAGAAACGTTGACGGTGCAATCGCGACGACCGACGAACCACCTGCAAGGGTTGCGCGGCGCGCGTAGTCGTTGCGGCAGCAACGTCATGGCACGGGGGAGAGGTGCTCGCGCGAGAGCGCATTGCGACTCTCCCACGTGACATCCGTCCGTGGCAGGAGAATCGCATCTCCCGATGCGAATGACCCAGTAACTGAGTTTTTCCTTGGCCTTGGCTTTATGATACGATTATTGTGCGTGTGTGTTTTTTTTTGTGAGAGTGAGCAAGTCAATGTCCGTGCGGGTCGTGAGTACAATTTCTTATCGCGAACTCTCTCTCTCAGGTTATAATCGTTTAAAAGATTATTTATTGGATTCCCATGTGATTATTCGATTTTTGATCATTACATGATTCATAGTATATGATAATTCATTATGATATTACAAGAATATAAAGTATAAAAGTTGGAAGATTGATAATTATAAACATCTGGTTAGTATTGTTGATGATTATCGTAATAACGTAATCTCGAGATTCTATTTCTCAAATGATTTCCCCAAAAGTATTCATCCTACATGAACTATTCCCTGAAAAATTAAAATTGTCAATAATAATAATGATAATGATTATAATATTAATCATAAGATTATAGCTCATAGCTTTGCGATAGTCATTGCATACATCGTATAAGATCTCTGTCTCGAGAATGAGCGGTACCGCTGTGCTATGTAAAAGCTTATAGCTTGCTCCCTGTGGCTACTGAATACTTTTTCGTTTCCTGGCTTCCTCTCCTCTTGGGATGAAGATTGCCTTGGCTCGATTTTTACACGTTTGTTTCAACGTTATTGAAATATGATGGAATTTTGAGTTTGACTTGATTCATTCGGTCCGAAGAATTTCCAATTTTCCTCACATAATTTTCCCAAAATTCTCAGATTTTCGAGAAATTTTCGTAACATGACTGTAGAGTGCTCGGATGGACCTTCAATTTAAGCTGTCAAACGTTAAAATCGTATCAGAATTTGTTGAGATATATGTGGTATGGCTTTACATGTTTTTAGGTGGTTAAAATTGCATTTTTCCGGGAACTTTTTGCTTTTTTGGAATTCTGGAATGTATTACCATGTCAGTCGCTTCTACTTTTCGTAGTCGATCTCTAGGAGAAGGTATCTACAGAGTTCAATATCGAAATTCGGAAAATTGGTTGAGTTTTAGTCCGTGGTGCTCTTGATTTTGTTTCTCCGAGCGAAAAAATTTTAAAATTGGAAAGCCTCAATTTCTTGAGTTTCTTGATTCCTGGACATGTATGATATTGATTGTTGTCCGAATATTGTTATAAAATGATAACAAACTGTTCACAATGGTTCCACTCACATCCACATCTCACAATTGAATTTTTAAAGGTACATTTTGTCTTTTTGCTATACTAGGCATATGCTGAGATTTTCGCACTTTTCCCGGTTTCGAAAAATATTTTCCACTGAAATTGGACTTTTCTAATCATGATGGCCTTCACAGGCAAGTCGATATGTACTTGTGAAATGAATCTTACGTAAAAATCTCGATTCGTTTCTGAGAAACTGGAATCGGCGCACATCGCTAAACTTTGCTATCGCAGGATACTTTTTGTCCATTGTGACGTGAATTTTGAATTATTATTGCTCAAAATGGTTGGATCAATTATTGGAATGAGTAACGGAATGGTTACTTTACAATAACAAACACTCACAAACATGGTTTTATTGAAATTCGCTTTGCAGTAGCGATTTTAAAGGTTCCAAACTTGATTATGCGACTTTTTGTAAGCAAAAAATTTCAATGTCTCGAGTCGCAGTTTTGGGTATACCAGGTTTATTTTTGATGCGCAGAACGATTGATTCCTCTGGTATCATTTTTGATCAAGAGTACTACGTGTTTCAAGGGTGTGATTTCACGAAAATGAAAGTTTGGTGAAGGACGGCGCGATAGTACTCTTTGATAATCTACATACCTTCTATCATGAGTTTGCTATCACTAACTCATCCTGAATTCGGACCTGGAAGCCCTCAGTCACGTTATTAATGAATCAAGCAAACGTGAAAAGTCTCGCAATGCCTCGTCCGTAGGCAGAAGTTTTTCGATGACTGAGGACGAGTGCATTGCGTGACCTTCATCACTGCGCATGACAAATAACAAGTAGAAGACCCTCAATGAATAACCTTTCCAGGACCCGCTTCTACAGTCCTTTAGAGGACAAGAGTTGTCCTGCGCTGCGAATTATTCTGCTCTATTTTCGGTCTTGCGAATAGAAATGGAGAACAATAATCCCAAAGTTTCTTTCTTGGAAACTTGCGATGCTCCTTCGCAAATTTGAAGAGAGGTAGGAGCTCCTCTCGACTGATGAATAGCCAAGGTGGCTTTTCACGGGGTGGCCGACTTTTGAAATTGATGTCCACTTGGCGCCAACGAATTCTTTCCAAACGCGAGTGAAGAAGTGACCACATTATGACGTCACTTCCGACAACGTGAAAATGGTTAGATTTGCAGGGGGGGGGGGAGCGACTGGTGATGATATTAGATGATGATTTAGAATTATTCTAACGGATGAGTTTGACTCATGGATTGATATTTTTGACTCGCCAACGAGGTTTGTTTGTTTCCGTGAAGGGATTCGACGGAGAATTTCTATTTGCGACGAGTTTTCTTTCTCTTGCCGGCTTGAAGAAATGAAATCACGGATGGTTATCTGATTCACATAAAAAATCTGGATCCTGAACCTTTAATTGAACAGTTCTGATCATTAATTCCAACCATCAACAATGGCATGCAAATGGAACTGCTAAATTCCGAAATTAGATGAAATTGTTCAAGTTTTGGAACTCAAAGGTTTCTACAAGGAAGACATAATTCAAAAAACTATATGAAAATTTTTGTCCTTCCCTCGATTATGATGATTATGATGCAGAAATGGCCAAAAAAATCTAAGCTGCATCTGCTTGAAGTCAAAATGCACAATGGAGGACGGGGAAAATTTCGATATGGGCACCTCTGAACAAGCGTAATATATTCCCTGGAAACCAATTTCGTTACTTGTCACGGAATTTATCGTCATCGCTATCCCAAATACAACTTTTTATGATGGTTGGACTATCTGGCATAACTCAGAGCTTGCGTGGGTGTGACGTGCATTATCAGAGTTCAACAGTGTCTATATTTTGCAGATGCAAACATTTACGTAGGCCTCGCAGGAGTGCTCAGAACCATCCTCATTTTCGCTCAGACGAGAGACTCTGTTTTCAATTAGATAAAATTATACTACGCTTGTCCAAAGGTGCCCATATCGAAATTTCCCCCATCCTCCATTGTGCATTTCGACTTCAAGCAGATGCAGCTTCGATTTTTTGGCCATTTCTGCATCATGATCATCAAAATCAAAGGGAGGACAAAAATCTCCATATAGTTCTTTGAATTATGTCTTTCTTGTAGGAACGTTTGAGTTCCAAAACTTGAAAAATTCATCCATTTCATCAAATTTTGGAATTTAGCAGTTCCATTTGCATGCCATTGTTGATGATTGAAATTAATGATCAGAACTGTTCAATTAAAGGTTCAGTATCCAGATTTTTCATGTGAATCACATCACTATCCAGAATTCTTTTTATCCAAGCCGGCAACAGCGTGGAAACTCGTCGTAAATAGGAATTCTCCGTCGAATCCCTGGACGAAAACAAACAAACCTCGTAGGCGAGTCAAAAATATTAATCCATGAGTCAAACTCATCCGTTAGAATAATTCTAAATTATCATCTAATATTATCACCAGTCGCTTTTTCCCCCCTGCGAATCTAACCTTCTTCGCGCTGTCGGAAGTGACGTCATAATGTGGTCATTTCTTCACTCGCGTTTGGAAAGAATTCGTTGACGTCAAGTGTACACATTCTTAGATGATGCAAATTCTTCGAAAGCATTCATCTTTGAATTCCCAAAAGTTGTGAATTCCTCTTGGAGATAATTTGCAGATTTTGACTTTTTCAAATTCAGAGTGAGTTTGTCATTCATGTCGAAGAGTAAGTTTGTTCGCAGCGTAGTCTTCTCAGAAAAATTTCCGGGCACATTTCTCACACTCGCATTCGTTTCCTGCTGGTGAATGCCCGGC
>JAPYYZ010005848.1:0-10219 GCA_030522705.1 Eretmocerus eremicus | reverse complement strand
ACTGTGACCCGAAAAGGTTAAATTCAACCTCCAAGCGCGATTTGAATTGATCAATCACCGATTGATCCGCGAACAAGAGCCTACGCGTGTTTATAAAAGCAGCGCGAATCTCGCATGCTACACCTTTTGGGATTCGAGACAGTTATCGATCAATCGCACAATCGCAATGCTTGATAAAATGGGGAACTGGGATCTTATACGCGCGCGAGCGCGCGGATGCGGTATCTTCACAATGGACATCTCAATTTTGGGGTTTACGAAAAAACCTTGTGACAAGCGCAATCGGATTAATCAAACGCAAAGCTAAGATGCTCTTATGGTCAAGAAAGTATACAAATACATAGAAAAGAAAACTTGATAAACGCTTGATATAGAGAACGAGCCCTCGACAGTTGGTCGTTCTCGTGCCGAAGTATATAATTTTAGTCACTCCTGGCAATGGATTTCGACATCCAACCCCTACCTCCATATTCCCAACAACCTATCCAACGTCAAAGGACCAGTGCAACCCTCTCCAATCTCAAGAGTCCACGTGGAAGTCCCCGAGGAAGTTCCACGTGGCATCCCTCTGAAAAATTCCAAAAATGACACGAGGAATTTTTTCCACGGGGAAATCCACGTGGATAGGATTTCACGGGACATTTTTGGACTCTCTCCATAGGAATCCACGGTGATTTGCACGTGGACTCTTGTGACCGGGTCCCATCGGAATAGTCCTCGCCGATCGCCGAAACACACCTGTTGACCCTGCATCCACTGTCGAGCAGCATCTTGGCGACGTCGAACCGTCACAGCTCGTCGAGTTCGTTGCCTCGATTCCGTCGTCGCCAAGGTGCTCGAGCAGCAGATCGACGATTCGCGCGTGTCCCAGAGCCGCTGCGACGTTGACTGGAGCGAATGCCTCGTCGGGGTCGCGAGGTCCGCACAATTCCGGGGTATTGCAGGCCGGGCTGTCGTGCAAGAACTGCAGGCTGCCCCTGCTCGCGTGCCACAGCGCTCGGGGGTCGGCACCTCGGGCCAGCAGCTCCGCGACGATGCGGCGATTGCCCTGCCACACCGCCAGGTGTAAAGGGCTCTCCAGCTTGTCGTTCAGCTCGTTTGCGCTGGCACCTGTGACGGCGTGAGAAGTCAGAGGTCGACTGGGAGATCGTGGAGTCGATTGCAGGACGCAATTATGATTGAAGATTTCACCCGAATTGAACTATGATCCGATCGTCACAACGTCTCCATGGTTACTTTAATTCGCTTTGCCATCCCGGTGAGAACTCCGCGAGTAATCCCGTGACACAAGATTCTTACAGCAAGATGAATGGATGGTAGCCTTTGGTCAAGGCCTTGAAGATGGTTTTCAAAGTGATCCTAGTATATCTTTGAATTCTCATATAGACCGGTTTTCCGATCATAAAAAACGCTGAGTATCATATCTTTAGATCAGAATAATTTCTCGGCATCAGGCTCTTATCGGGAGATCAAAGTTGACTTCCAGATAATATTACAGATCATCAGACCTCTTTGTCACCAAAATAATCTTCAGGCTGTTAATTGTTACGCAACTTCCAGCCGATTTCTGAGCCCCAAAAAATTTCATCAAAACTTTATTTGGAATGCGGGGAAATGTGTCGAACGAAGTCTACAATAAGTTTATCTTGATTCCACTTTGGAGTTGCGGACTTTCAAAATCAACCTTGATATTAACACAAAGTATCCCTTCCAACCAGGATAAAATTTCCCAGTATTGACTCTAGAACATTTTTGAGGAGCTAACTTCAACAACATTCGTATGCTTCCCGTAGAGTCTAAGATATTCAATTATTGAAATGTCTTCAACCAGATCATTTACCACGCCTTGCTACTACGTAAATCTTGGAATACGCTGGTGCGGCCCTTCTAACATATTTAAGTAATCAGAATAATAAAGGGAGGAGAGATTGTGTGAAAGAAATGCTGTTTGGGATTCAGTGGATCAAAGATACTGGGACATATCCCTTGCCCGTTTGATTCCCAATAATCCGCAGTGAAGAGCAAAACAATTTACAGAACATTACAAATGGGAAGCGCAGCGATCACGAATTCCGTATTCAGCCAGTAGTCGGCACGATTTGAAGGATCGAGCTGGAAGAATAAGATGGGACTCTAAGAAAATTCAAATCTGTGAGTACAGATGTGAGATACTCTTCACCCACAAGAGAGCTACTATCGCAAGACAGTCCAACAAAGTTAGCTAACGAAGTGGCTGGTCGAGGCTCTCCTCTCATCAAGCACACCATGACCTAAAAAAGTTTCACATTCCGTAGGATACACAACAAAGGTATTACCAGAGTCGATCCCTCGACTGAAAACAATGCCATAGGGCTCAAAATCACTTCTTACCATCACAAACTACCAACTTCGTCCATTTATCGACCGAAAAGTGACAGAAGGATCCAGGATATCAAATTGCCGCGAAAAGTGACACGGTAGACACTTTTGACCCCCAAATTCGACCCTTTCGGGAGAATCGCCCATATCTAACCTTTGCTCAGCAACATCCCTGCGATTCTTTCGAGCCTCGCTTCGTAGCAGCAGTTGTGCTGCGCCGTGAGCATGAGCACGTGCATCGGCGTGTTGCCGTCCTCGTCCTTTAAAACGGGCCTCGCTCCGTGATCCAGTAGAACCTCCACCAGGCGATCGTCCTTGGTATCGACGGCCACGTGAAGCGGAGTCGAGCCGCTGGCGTCAACCGCGTCGACCTTGGCACCGGCCCGAAGCAGTAGTTCGGCGAGGCGAGCCGATCGGTTGCTCGAGTCGTCGGCGAAGGTGTAGCGGCTGCCGCTACCAGCGACAAAGTGCAGCGGAACCGAGCCACGTCTCTGCTCGCGCAGATTCGGATCCGCTCGGTGCTGGAGCAGCAGCTCGACCATGGCTTCCAGCTGAGACTCGCACGCGAAAAAGAGCGCGCTCAAGCCCTGACGGTTCTTGAAGTCGATCTGGGCCCTGCAGCGAATTGTCGCTAGATCAATATGAAATGAGGTGTGGAGCTTGCCGGAGACTGGCGACTCTTGGTTTGCAGTGGTCTTGAGTTACGCGGTGATCGACCACGTGAAATTTTTGAATATCTCTCCAAAATTGAATTCACTCAAAATCTCTATCTAGGGTGATCTTTTCGAGGGTCATAGAATGGTCTCCATTCCTCATAGATCACGGACCAATTCGTCACAGATTACCACGAAATCTGGTTTCCCGAATCATGAGTGTCTATTTGAACGAGCATCGTGACATGTTGAAGCGTTTTTGAACCTCAAGATACCCAGATTGGTGATCCAAAAAATTAAAGTATTCAAAAAAAATGTTCAACTTGAGATGAATTGTGCTCTTTGCATGTAAGCAGGTACGAGAAATTCCTTGTCAGATACTGATGAGTGTTTTAAATGACGCAAAAGCCTTGAAGATCCATCAAAAATTGATTAAATATGCCATTTCAATGATTTTCGTTGAGAAAAAAGCTCGAAGTGCAAAGGTTTGGGGCTGGGACCCCAAACAGTGATCTCCTTACTCTTTTTTGTCGAAGAATCTGAAAAGAGAATTCGTCTGGTCCTCTAGATCTCATAGCTCTTTTCTGAAAGAAGGATTGAGAAGAAAAATTTATATCCTCAAAACCATCTTGGTTTCTGTCAAATCAAAGTTGTTGGGCATACTGTGTTTCAATCGGCCTCAAACAAGGACAGACTATATTTTTCTATGTACTTTGACCTATTGAATATTTGATCCTGGTGATTTCATAGGGCGTGGACAAATCAGAATCGGGATACAAGCCAATGAGTCTAGTTGAAGGAGAATGGGCACTTTACGTGGGAAATTGGCCCATGGCCACGTACCTCTGAGACCTTTCTTTATCATATGCAGCAGGGTAGAAATTGACAGGAGAAGCGCAGTTTTGGTTTGCCATCCTTCCAATAACTCGGGAGATCAAAGGAATGTTTTCCACCCCCGAAACACCGATCTGAACATTCCAGGGTCTAGAAACTATGGATCCAATTCCGATAATTCAAAACTCAAGACATGTTGGCATTGAAACAGCGCGATATGGACATGTTTAGAATTTGGCGCAGGAGATATCCTCGGGAGTAATCCAGTCGAAACGGCCCCAAAGATTTCTCGGTAATGATAAAGGATTTTGGCAGGATCCGTTCTGGTGTTACGATGGATCGACTCCGAGTTCTCGGTGGAACAAACTGATGAGACTATCTGCTGGACGAGCGCCGCTGAAAAGCGAAGAATGAAAAGGATCGTGAGATTTTTCAGTAGCATAAGTCAAGATAGTCGTCTATTCGAGAATCTAGTACTGACGATGTCAGCACAATACGTTTGAAAACAATAGGAATTCAGTAGCGAATAAGACAAACAGCACTATCAGAAGGGATGAAACTCAAACCAGCGCAGAGTTGGGGACTAACGGAGCGATATGCGGTAAGCATGTCCGTCTGAACCATCCCTGTGCGTTTTTATTGATTAGCAAGAATTGGCACGATCGGATCCATTACTCAATAGAAACATTTTGAGGTATTCAATGCCTGGAGCAATGAGCTGATAACGCGACTGATTCAACATGCGGGGCAAGAATTGTCTCATTCTTCAGTAATGCGAGAAAATCGGTATTTAATTGAATTAATTGATTTTAAAACTATCGGTTTTTCCTGCCACTTTGTATTTTGCACAATAGTGCGACGTTTCGACTACATTCTTTAGTCCTTATCAACCTGAAAAATATATACTATTCATAAAAGTATATAAAAATATACCTGAAAAATATATACTATGTATAAAAATATATAAAAATATATAAAAATATATTTTATGAAAATCGGTATTTCTTCTGTCTCGTGACTGAATTTACACCGGTGGGAGCGTAGACCTGCTAGCCGAATGGGGAAGGATAAAGTTGTGTCTGGCCAAACTTCCCGTAGTTCTCCTATATTAGAAAGTGTTGGCAGGATCAATCCTTCGTGCCAGCTCTTCTTGGTAACTAAAGATGCAAAGGGGTAGTTCGATCAGACATGCATACCATTTGTCCTTATCAGACCACTTGGGGTTGGCCCACGACTCTGCGCTGATTTGGGTTTCATTCTTTTAAATAGTGTTGTTCGTCTTATTCGCAATAGAGTTCCTATTGTTTTCAAACGTATTGTGCTGACATCGTCAGTACTAGATTCTCGAATAGACGACTACCTTGACTTATGCTACTGAAAAATCTCACGATCCTTCTCATTCTTTGCCTTTCAGCGGCGCTCGTCCAGCTGATAGTCTCACGAGTCGATTTCATCAAGAGCTTCAAAATTACCCCCCACAACACCAGAACTGATCATGTCAATTTGCTTCATTATTACCGAAACATCTTGAGGATAGTTTCGGCTGGAGCTCTCCCATTTCCTTGAAAAGGCGAGGGAACCCCCAGCGCTCAATCTCGAACACGTCCAAATCGTACTTCAGCGATGCCCACATGTGTTTACAAGTAGAGGGTCAACCTTGAGGATCTCGGATTCGGCCGAAACTTTGGGAATCACCTTGTTTTGGTGAGAAACGAAGATACCCCAGTGGGTTTAGTCCCATGGGCCTTCTGTTCCGAGATCCAGCTGTAAACATTAGCATTGGTCATATAGACCCGTGTTAAAAATCCATATGTATCGGTATGCTAGCAATGCGAATGTTCACAGCTGTATCTCTGAACAGTGGGCCTATCGGTCTAAGCCCTCTGAGATATCTTCATTTCTCACCGAAACGAGATGATTCCCAAAGTTTTGGCCAAATCCGTGATCCGCAAGGTTGACCCTCTACTCGTTAGTTTTGAATCATCGGAAATGGATCGTGCCATCCACAGTTTCTGAATGCTGGGATGTCAAAATTCTGGTTCATCTGTCACTTCTCACCCTGCTGTATGTGATAAAAAAGGTGCCGGAAGTGCATGCCTATGGGCCAATTTTACATCTAAAGTGTGCCCTTCCTCTAAGTCACTTAGTTCAGCCAGTCTCACTCCGAAGTCTCAAAAAACTCATAAAGTCGAAAAAGAATGCCATTTTTGACATTTTTAGTCTCAGAGGAAATTATTTTGGATGCGGGAAGGAGATAGATAATTTGTTGAAGTGGTTCTCACGGATAGGGATTTTTACTAATATTTTCAGCACGTTTTGAGTTAATACGAGTCACCATTGGAACGATCTAACGATTAATCTATCCCTTGCTCAAGTGTCCAAAAAGATTGTTTCCGGAATTATATGTCAAACTAGGAAGAATGCAACCCCAAGAGTGGAGAATCAGCACTCTCAGCTTACTTTACAAGTCCCTAATACTTTAGAGTAAAGATGGATGGATTTGATGAAATACGTGGGTAATCAAAATACTTAAGAAAGTGTCGTTCGCGAATAATCAGTTAGCGCACAGCATTCCCAAGAATATCAACACCAAAGGAAGTAGGTAAATCAGACAAACGGCGAGCTAATTTTTCAGTACGTTTTCTTCACTTTGAAAAGGATCTACGATGTCTAGGAGGTAAATGGATTCGTTATTTGAATTCTATGGCAAAATGAGTAAGATCATTGTCTTGTGGACGCTTCATTCTGACGCCAAAGTTTTGCACCTTAGTGTTTTTATTTGCAACCGTCACTAAAATGACACTCTTTCTGTGTTCCCGATGAAACTTCAAAGCTCTTGCTCCACCTAAAAAACGCCGATTTTCGAGAATCCTCATTTTTCAGCCCGCACCCTGATTCCCGAGCCTTACCCGACGTGCAAATACTATATGAATCACCTTCAAACGACAAAAACCTCCAAGAACAGTATCCGAATAGACCTCTGCCCTTATCATCCATTGTTTTCCGCGAAGAATCTAAATTGAACGAACCCCGCTCTGAGTAGCTGCCGTACAGCGGGTGCGTTACAGCTGCACACTGCTTCGATTAGGGGAGTCCTCCAGCGACAATCTTGCGCGTGGAAGTTGGCTCCATGGTGCAGCAGTAACTCGGCGATCGCCTCGTTGTACATGGTGAGATGTGCTCCGGTCGCAGAGGCCACTACGTGCAAGGCAGTCCGCTCATCCTTGTCTCGAGCATTCGGATTTGCGCCGTGGTCGAGTAAAAATTGCGTCACCATAACCTACGTCATATTGATGCATTTCAATGAATCTGTACTAGTGCGTTCCTCCTGAATTGGAAACAGCCATCCTCTGTATGTTTGAACCATGCACCTACTTGTTGTGATCTGACCGCTTCATGTAGCGCAGTTTCTCGACGAGTTTTGTTTTTGGTATTAATCTTTACTCCATGTTCCCAAAGCAGCTCAAGAATCAATAGACGATCAGATAGCTTCACTTGCAGAGAGTCGTCAAGTTGGCAGATGACGTGCAATGGTGTTTCTCCGCGGTGATTTTGAGTGTTGGGCGTTGAATCTCTGGAAGAATTTGGAAAAAATCAAAGGGCCGTTCATGAATATCAGGATCACACCGATGGCTCAGACAAAGAAACAAATTACCCTTGTGTTTTTGAAAAAGAACACATTTCGTTGGGTCGACAAAAAAACGAATTGCGCTTGTGCTCGACAAGTAAAATCGAATTCGGCTCGTGTCCGGCGAGGAAGATCGAATTCTGCTTGAGCCCGACGAAGACTCACAAATTCCGCTTGTGCCCGCGAGAAAGAACTCATCCCGCCTGTGTCTACGAAAGAAAAACACATTTCTATTATGCCCGCTCAGGAACAACTTATTCCGCTTATCCCCGACGTTTAATAACACGTTCTACTAAGCGATATTAAGCCAAGTCCGGGATGTTCTGTTTTGCTGATCGTGTGGGTCAGAACATATGTCTTGCTGCTTCAATTTTTACACAAAAGCATATTTTTTTTAATCATTTGAGATAGTCAGCCCAATTCTGTATGGAGATTCCAATCTTCTGAACATTGTAGTGTAACAAAACTTGCAGTCTAACTAAAAAAAATACACCGAAAAACGGTGATCATCGAAGGAGGGTTGACGCTTGAACAGAAAGTGCCCAACCAACACGGACTAGTGTGCGCGGACACGGACCGACGAGAGATATCACATCTAACCACGTCCAGCAGTGCTCATTAATTTGTGTAATGGAACTACAGACGCGTATAATTTTCTGTTTCAATCGGATCGATAGAACTCAAGACGCATAGGCTTTCCTGTTGCCAGATCACGTTTGAATACAGTTCTTAGGTCGAGGAACCATATTGAGCCCAACCCCCGCATCCAACATTGGCCCACTGATGTTAGGAATCGGTTCGCGAAGACGAATGATTTTTCGTTCCACTCGGATAGAAGGGAATTCGAGATCTACTGTTCCCTTCCCAGATCAAGTGTGAATACCGTTCCATAGCCGAGAAATCGGTAAGACAGAACACCCCAGACTGAGAAATATTCACTAATCTTTTTTAATTTTTTCTTCATAGTAGTTCAAAAGGGAGAGAATCTGCGGACCAGAGGATAGGCCGCCTCAAAAGCATAGATCCAGCTCTTGTGATGAGCCCCTATGTCTCTGTCAGCCCTGGGATCATTCCGGGCGGCGAGAAGACTCAGCAATCGACTCGAATCGCCTCCTGACCATCTACAAGGACCGTTACCAACTAAATCTCCCTTGGCCTCGTACCCGTGAACAGCGGGAGGCAGAGGTTGATTCCACCGACTTACCTATCCCGGCCCGGGACTGCTTTCGCATTACTTCAGACATAGGTGGCGTTGCTCGCGCTCCATGATTGGTGCAGCTCTTCCTGTGTTTCTCGTCGTCTCCTTCTCTATTCTTCCTTTTCCTTCATCTTTTGCGTTGCGCCACTTGTCTTTCATCTTTTGCGTTGCGCCACTTGTCTGGCGTTGCAGGTATCGTTCCCTCTCTTTTTTGCAGGTGTTTGTCGTCTTGATGTATCTACTGTGCGATCTCATCGTACATCACTACGTTACGGAGCATTGTTGGTACTACGTCCTCGGGGGTGAGCCGGAACCCAAGCCTTGTTTGGATATAATTCGGAAATCTTGTGAAGCTACAAAGTTCAGAAGATTGGAATCTCCTAACAAAATTGGACTGACTGTCTCAAATGATCTAAAAAAATGCTTTTGTGTAAAAATTGGAGCAGCAAGACATATGCTCCGATCCACACGATCGGCAAGGCATAATATCCCATGCAGACTGGGCTCAATATCGCAAATCACAAGCAGAAGATGTTATTAAACTTCGGGGATGAGTGGAAAAAGTTTTCTCCTAGTGGTCATAGCAGGAGTGTGTTTTCTTCCTGGACACAAGCTGGATGTTTTTTTTTCGTGGACTGAAGTGGAATTCGTTTTTCATTGTCGAATACAAACGGAATTCGTTTTCCGCCTTCGACACAACGAAATATGTTTTTCTCCGCGGACACAAGGAAATTCGTCTTTCTTCGACAGAGACATCGATATGTTCGAACGGTTCCGCCGACAATTGAGTAGCTTTCAAATGTGGGATTGTAATATATGAAATAGGAAATGAGTTGTAGAGCATAATTTGCCAATGAGCGAGCCAAGAATTCTTGGAAAATTATTGTGACGATAGTGATTGCTTTGACAAATATTTATTCACCGTCAGCTCAATAGTTATTTAAGCAACAAGGGTGGGAAAGCGATTTCCCGCACAATGAGCGAGAAATAGTGCGGGAAAGTTCTATTCCCGCATGTTTTTCACTGCTCAGCGTGTGGGAATTTCCCACTCGCGTTGCTTGTCCTACTTTTTGCAATTCCTGTGCAGAAAATTCATACGGCAGAGGTTAGCGGTAGTGCGCAGAGAAAAATGACTCGCTCTCCCCTTCGTAGAATCTAGAGAGAAAAGTCAGCCTGAGGTATGATCATACGCCTGAGTATCGTATTTTATGCGATTTTGTAAGCACCCAAGTATCGCAAAATCGCATAAATACCATTGTACTCCATCATGTGATGAAACGTGAGGAGATATAACATTTTCAAAGATGAGAGTAGCGCTGGATGAGAGGGTGAAGAGGGGGGGTTCGGGGAGGGGGGGGGGGCGCAGCCCCCCCGCCTTGGAAAAGTACTAACAATGTTGGCTTAAAAAATTCATCCCACGTGTATATTTTGATTTTATTCATGTGCTTGTATATACTTATGCCAGTATCGTTTCAACGCATGATATCCAAGTTTTTTCATGCTCGTGTATTTTCATCTTTATTGAGCCGCATCTAACGATCATCAGAA
>JAPYYZ010005847.1:0-11899 GCA_030522705.1 Eretmocerus eremicus | reverse complement strand
TATGGATTATTCCAACCATAGCCAACGAGTAGAAAGATGAATTTACAAACCTGTACAGCCGTCTCAGTCACTGTATCTGTGCTATATACACGGATATTGGGACCTAACCTCCGGAAGTGGAGTTTCCTCCCGCACCACGCCGCTCGCCTACACTTCTCCTTTTTGACTGTCGCCATCTCGAAGATGGCGACAGCCGAAACGGAGAAGTGTAGGCCGGCGGCGGGGCGCGGGGGAGACTCCCCTTCCGGAGTTTAGGTCCCAATTGTGATTTTCGGTGTTTTAATTGAAAAAAATGTCTAGCGCCCCCCTCAAATTTTTAGAGCCAATAAAACCAATCGCATTATATCCGTCAAGAGATTGTGCCCCTGCAGAAAAATTTTCAGCGAAAAAAAAGATGTTTTTGAGAGAACGATTTTTCAGTGTTTTACGTAAAAATTCAATTTCCCGCTAATACCCGACCTATTTCTGTCCCATACCTGTCTTTTTTTATGTCTTCCAGTGCATTTAACCATATGTATGAGGATTTTTGGAGATATTCGAAGATAAGCATGATTTATCAATTTCTTTCCAATTTCAAACATCCAATTTTGACAAAAATCGCGGTGAGGCTTCAAAACTCAAAAATTGAATATCTTTGAAACGGATCGGTTTCGGGTGAAACAAAATACACTCGTCTCATCATTCTATTTCTGAAATCATATATCTCAGAGCCGAACCGATTGAATTTTCATAATTTTTCCGCTGCCTGATCTTAACTGGATTCAGCCTTGGCAGGTAGTGCCCTACTGTCGCTGGAATTTTGAACTAATTCATTACCGATCAATACGCCATGCGTTAACGTGAGTCAAATCATTCTTTCCTAGATTCTATCAAAAAATACTTCGCCGTACCTCCGTATTTACACAGAAACTCGAAGGTTCACAGATTGCATTGGAGAAATTCGTCTTAATCTGTGACATAGCCAGCATATAAGCTGGATATCACAAAAGTATAGATCTCAGTCCATACATCTAATTCATACCAAAATTCGAGAATAAACGGGAGAATCAATCGTTTATTGATCGAGTAGTGATCCGTAATAAATTAGTACGAAAGTTTAGTACGATCTTCCGGATTCATTTTTGTGATGCAATAAATGAAGAATGAGTGAATAGATACCCAGATACGGTTGTCGAAACCATATGGTTTCATGAATGTATTCCGACGCAAAATGATTCATTGTTCTCTGTTGAAGGGAATGTCTGAGACTAACTTCGTGGAGGTAGCATATGAAAAGTTGAGAAAACGCCTGATACCTCAACTTTTTCACTACTTATTTATTCATTCATGAGAGTAGAAATCCATTCCCACTTAAGTAGCTGAGTTATTGCAAGTTCCTATGTACATAACCGGTGTAAGTTCTAACTTGGGACATTTTCCGTTACTTTTTTCATTACTCACTACATGAGAACCTAACTCCGGAAAGTTCAAATCCTCGCATCCAGCTAAAACATCCATCTTTTCACCAGTGGGGGACCGGTGCACTACTGGCGATTCTAGTGATTTTTTCTTCATTAGTAGATAACTCGCGCTAGACTCAATCTTTTCCGATGATTAAAAATGGAGAATGAAGCTCCAAGCCTTCAGAATAGAGGAAAACTATTGTGGCATCGGTTTGCCTTTGTTTACATTACTGAAATTTATCGAGGGTATCACAAGAACAAGGAAGTTCCTGGTACATTGAGTTATACAAGCGTGAGAAGTCACCAGAGTGTCCGATCAATCCAAAGACTGGTTTCTAGAGGTAATGTCCATCTCAATCGATTCATCAGGATACAATGATCATTGTTTAAACATTTGTTAAAACAATTTTTCATAGAATCCAGTTGAAATTTTATTTTTAATGTTGAGCATCAATGTTTGAACAATTTTCGCAAAACTCGATGAAAAATTGTTTTTCCATCAATATTGCGAAGTCTTACAGTAGGAACTGATATAACTGAAACATTCATTCCAGAGCTCAAGTTGTGAGCCTAAGCCCTGATGGGCTCGTTTCACTTCATGAACGGTTTCCAACACCTAAATCCCAGCATGAAGGAGTGGCTGATCTTCTTATGCGAGAGGTCCGGTTCCGGTCCCGGACGGCATTAACACCGGACCTCTCGAATTTCTTGGATATTTTGTAAGAGCTTCTCGAATATTTTGTAAGAGCCTTATAAAAAGAGAGATAGATATTGTGGACTATTGGATCGAGAGAGAATGCTGGATGTGCTAGAACTCGACTAATATTCCAGGTAGTGTATGGAAGCACTTTGGTTGATGTTTTCAGAATGATTGCCCGCCCAAGATAATCGAACGTGTATAAATGCCTATTCATGCGCTCTCGACTGCATTCTTCTTCGAATTCCATAATCAAATTGAATTACATCGGTATTATGTGTGAAAAGAAGATGTATTTCATCAATACGGTTAAAAAATCCACAACTTGGACTCGGGGAAAAAAATCTCTACCCGGGATAGAACCCGGACCCCTCGCATAAGAAGCTCAGTCAGTCCTTCATGCTGGGGTTCAGATGTTGGAAACCGTTCATAACGTAGAACGAGCACATCAGGGCTCAAGCTCACAACTTGAGCTCTGGGATGAATGTTTTATATATATATGTATCAGTTTCTACTCTAAGACTCTGCAATATTGATGGAAAAGAAATTTTCCCACCGAGTTTTGCAAGAATCGCTTAAACAATTCTTTTGAACAACAAATACTCGAGTCGAGTCATAAGTCCATCTCAGATCACGACTCCCATTGATCTTCAACTCTCAAAACATTGAAAATAAAATTTCAACTGGATTCTATGAAAAATCGTTTCAACAACTGAACAATGATCATTGTATCCTAATGAATGGATTGAGATGTACATTACCTGTGGGAACCAGTCTTGGGATTGATCGGACACTCTGGTGACCTCTCAGGCTTGTATAACTCAATATATCAGGAAATTCCATGTTTTTGTGATACCCTCGATACATTTTAGTAATATCAACAAAAGCAAACCGGTGCCGCAATAGTTTGCTCTAGTCCGAAGGCTTAGAGCTTCATTTTCCATTTCGAATCGTCGAGAAAGATTGAGTCTAGCGCGAGTTATCTGATAATGAAAAAGAAATTACTAGAATGGCCCATAGTGCGGTGATCCGAAATCTAGAACAAAACGCCAAATTCAGTTTTCAGTGAAAACAGGCGATATCAAGGGGTTGGGATACGTCAAATTGTAGCTCTAGGTAGTAACTCAGTATCCTCCCCTCGAAACGCGTTCGGAACTTATCCAACGATTTGCGTGAGTTGGGAGACGAAAAAATGCCCAGAAATTATGAAAAAAGCGGTATAATTCAAGAAAGAAGCATTTTCACTCACTAACGAAGCTGGACAAACTTGTAGCTTTCTTGATGATCTTGGATTTGAGCTTGAGATGAATTTCCAAGGCCATTTGGGGGTAATTTGTATTTTTTGTGGGAAACATGGAAATTTGACATCGGCAATCGAAAGAGTAGGGAATTTTACATTTCTTGATATACTTGGAGGTCACACAGAGCAAAATACGAATTCTGCCCGAGGGACGTGGAAAAAGCTTCTGTAACTCGACGGGAATGCATTTTTTGTATATGATATGCAACGGAAAAGTGGAATCAAAGAAAATTTTTGACGAGAAACGCAATGGCAAGGTTGAATTCGACTTCGAAGACAAATTTCCAAAGAATTTTGAGGTGACTCGTGATTGTTGGATAGGAATTCACAATTTCGACCGAAGGGGTGCTCTTTCTCAAATTCTCTTATGAGTTTGTAGAGTCTGCGGAGGCGCAGCAAGCGCAGTAAAAAACGCCGAGCCGGAGACGAAAGAATCTTGGTGGATGCAAACGCTCCGCTGGGGTGTAATGTTGCGCAGACACTTCTGCAGCTGTTCTGTTGTGGTCAAAGCTACAGTTTCGATGCAGCTTGATGCAGTTTGCGTTTCGATAAGACCAAAAATTCAGCGAGTGGAGAATAATTTCTAAATCCCACACAGGTTATAAAACCGCGAACTAACAAACCCTCGACACTGTAATTCTAGCGACTTGTGAATGATCCCTAGATCTCAGACAGGTCGTAAAACCGCAAATTCATATAACCTCGCGACCGGAATTTTAGAGTGTTGGGAAATATCCCCAAATCTCAAATGGGTTTAGTAATTGCAAGCTAAGGAATCCTCGAGACCAGAATTTCAGCGAGGCTAGGATTATCCTCAAATCTCAAACAGGCTTAAACCCCACAAACTAATATGCCCTCGAGACTAAAATTTGTGCCGGTAGGGGTATATACCCAAACCCTAGACAGGCCGTATATCCGCAAACTGACATAGACGAGTTTTTCAGAAAGTAGGGAAATATACCCGAAACCTAGGCGGGCTATGGAACCGCAAGCCAACGAACCCTCGATGCCAGAATTTTAGCGAAGTCAAAATTATCCTCCAACCCCAGACAAGTTATGCACCCGCAAACTACAGAACCTCGAGACCGGAATTTTAGCGGACTGGGAAGTGTTTCCAGATCCCTGACAGGCTCTAAACCTGCAGACTAATATACCCTCAAGACCGAAATTTCAGCGAGATGGTAATCATCCCAAATCCCAGATGGCTACGAAACCGTAACTTGACAAACCCTCGAGCCTGTAATTTCAGCAAAGGAGGAATTATCCCCTAACCCCAGACATGGACCGGCAAACTAAGAGACCATGGATATCGGAATTCGAGCAAGATGGGGGTTACCTTCAAATCCCAGACAGGCTGTGAATCCGCAAACTAACAAAACCTCAGGATCGAAATCCCAGCGAGATGCGGATCATCGCCAGATACTAGAAAAGCTAATCCCGGGAGATGACATAACCTCAAAATCGAAAGTTCAGCGTGATGGGGATTATTGCCAAACCCCAGATAAGCTGAAAAGACGTAAGCTAACATAACCTCAAGACCAGGATTCTAGCAAATAGGAAAATATTCCCAAATCACAGACAGGCTATAAAACCGCAAACTAACGAACCCTCGAGACCAGAATTCCAGTGAGGTGAGAATCATCGCAAAATCCTAAACGGCCTATGATACCGTAGGGTAACAAACCCTCGATTCCGGAATTTCAGCGAGATGAGGATTATCCTCAATCCCCATACAGGCTATGAACCTTACTTTCAAAATTCTGGTCTCGAGAATCTGTAGTTCGTGGGTTATTAACCTGTCTAGGATTCGGGGATATTTTCCCACTCGCTAGAATCCTGGTCTCAGTTATTTCAGCTCACATATTTATGGTTTGCCTGGGGTTTGGCGATCATCTCCATCGCGCTGGAATTTCGGTTTCGAGGTTATGGTAGTTTACGGGATTATAGCCATTCTGGGATTTAGGGATGATCCCTATCTTGCTGAGATTCCGGTCCTGAGGTTTTGTTAGTTAGCGGGCTTACAGCCTGTCTGGGATTTGAGAATAACCCCCATCTTGCTCGAATCCCAATATCCAGCGTTTCTTAGTTTGTAGGTCCATAGCCTGTCTGGGATATGGGGATGATTTAGACCTCCCTGGAATTCCGTCCTCGAGGATACGTCAGCTTGCTCTTTCATAACCCGTCTGGAACTGGGAGACATTTTTCTACACATGCAAACCCCGGTCTCGAGGGTGTGTCAGTTTGCGGGCTTACGACATGTCTGAGATGAGGGATAATTCCTTCCTCGCTGAAATTACAAGCTCGAAGGTTTGTCAACTTACGGCTTCGTAGCCGTCTGGGATCCGGGGATGATTTCCACCCCCCTGTAATTTCGGTCTTTAGAGCGTGTTAGTTTGCAGGTTCATCGCCTGTTCGCGATTTGGAGGCGATCCTCAACCGGCTAGAATTCCGGTCTCGAGGTAGTTTGCCGGTCCATAACTTGTCTGGAAATTGCAGTTAGTTCGAGAAAAACTAGAAACGCTGTGTAGATAGTCGCGCGAAGCTTGAAACCCCACTTCGACGATCGCCGTTCTGTTTTTCCTCTACGCAGACTGGGAATTTCATGACGCTACAACGTTGAAATGACTGGAAATTTCCTACAGAACCGGGCTAACTATCTCAAATTGTCTGAAAAAGATATGTTTCTGTGTCAAAATTGGAGAAGCAAGACATATGCTTGAATATTCCAACCCACTTGATCGATAAGGTAGAACACACTCTGGACTCGGCTTGAGGCCATGTCTCGGAGCCGTGACAGTCGAAACGGATCGGAAAGTCATTCCTATATTTCTCAGATGCGAGTTCGGTTTAGGTCGAATAAGAGTTGACGAATGTTCGTCTTTCCCCAATTTGGTTTCGTCTTCTCTCCTTGTGATGGTCTTACCAGTAATTCCTCTAGTGTATCTGTAGTTCACATAAGGGACTCCCCCGTATTCATTTCTATGAAATCACCGCAAGATATTCACTCAATCGAATAGTGAATAAATGGACTCTTGACTCAACATTTATTATCAACTGTGGGAAACTTCTCCGTTTCCTTCGAACTCTTTATTTGAACAAAATCGTATTCCAAAATCATACAAAACCGCGCAGCGCTTCCATATCTACGCGACAATTCAAACGAACTCGGACCGTGATCGGCTATTCATATATCTACGTCGCGTGAGAGAGAATCAGGGGGGAGAGAGACCACTTACTCATTACGCGCACTTTCATCCTCGATGCCTCAGACCTCGCGCCGAGTCGACAAGCCCCACGGGCCCCAGCTTGCCTTCGAGATCTGGGTTCCGTGGCCCAGCCCGGTTGGCGGGTCCTTATCGTCCGCGGCTCACTCTTGTTCGGGCTTCCACGTCGGCTCCTCGGCGGCCGTGCTCCGGCTTCCACACCCGCACACACTCACACGCGCGCATTCGCTCGAATTCCTCGGGCGTCGCGTGGTCGGCTGGCCGATCCGCTCTCGAACGCGTCTCGTCGTAAGCTACTTGCATTCGCGTTCCCTCTATCTATTGTGCCTCTACCACGTGATTCTCTCTTCTGTCTCTCTCTTTCTTCTCGCTTTCCCGAAAGCGTCGCGAATATGAGCTCGGGCCAGCTGTAGCTGATCACGCCGCTACATCTTTTTGACTCAAATCAAAATTGTGTCCAAGAAATATGGGAAAAACTTGAGTACTTGATTACGTAGATGACAAAACCAAGTTGAACCATGACAAATATTCGTCATTTCTTACTTCGACTCAATTCAAGAAAAAGCTCGGAAAATTCGAGAGGAATTTTTCTGACGTTGCGTGTGCGGCTCCGACATGGCCTTGAGAATTTTATATCCAAAGTTCCATCGTGAGATTTGCGACGTGAGAACGTCGCAGCCGTACTCATCCCCGTCCCCTCGCCTCCGCCCGGGTATTTTAGTGCGTGAAGCTAGTCTCGCTCGCACGTTCTTCCCGTTGATATCCTATTTGGAAATTTTGTAGCCACCAATAATAAGGGTAGAGCTTACGCAATTTGCATCAATACGAATGAAAAAGAAGTGGAGTTAGAACCTCCCAAAGTCATACTCGAAGAATGCGAAACAATAATGCCTGGGAAAGATATGTTTGACCTCAATGAGCAAGAAACCGAGGCAGAAGCAATAGAGCGAGTCAATATATTGAACTTTGTGACAGGAGAAATTGAAGACCGCTCTATAAAAGTCTTCGAACGAATCGATCCGAAAACACTAGAAGAGCTGAACGATGAAGAAATTCATCATATAGAGGATCTTATCAAACAGGGGCCACATTTACTCGGATTACCAGGGAAAAACCTCGAAGCAACCCATCTTATTTCACACCGATCAACTACGACAACAGATGAGCCTGTAAAAGCACGGAGGTACCGATTCCCGACAGTCATCAAAGATGAGATGAAACGACAAGTCAAGGAACTGCTCGAATTCGGAATTATAGAACCGTCAGAATCCCCATATTCAAGCCCAATAGGGATAGTCGAAAAGAAACCTGATGCGAATGGACAGGTCAGATGGCGAATGGTAACAGATTTGCGTCAATTTAACGAAATCACAGTGGGTGATAGTTACCCCTCACCGCTCAGTATCGATATAATAGATAGTATAGCAAATCCAATGTAATTCTATATTTTCAATCAAGCATCATGTGATGAATCAATCAGCATTCAACGAATTATGATATACTTTTCACTCGGAAATACAAAGTCTGACAACTAACTCAAATTCCGAGTAATAGACTCAAGAAACTGTACGACTCGAGTGACCGAAATTTATTCAAAACTACAATATGAACTCACGGGCATAAGCCGCAGTTTTGGGATTACATATAGGCATCATCAACATTTTCGTTTACATATTAGGAGAGAATCTCTAACTAATGCGAGAGCCACTCTTATTTAGATAATTATATTAATATTCACACCGCAGACACGGAGGTTCGGCAAATCTCAAACCACTCCGGGCGAGATAAATTCAAAGCGAGGCGCGAATTCTCAGAATTCGTCTCAGCTATCTTGTAGCACTCCTACGCAAATATAGAGCAGGATGCGAAGCACGCTCAAACTAACTGACAACAAATTCTACGAAACATGAATAATACCGTTGACCAAAGTCATTCAAATTCAAATTATCAAATCTTAGAGCACGGCCAATGGACGCCGTGGAAAATTATTCCATCACAGGATGATAGAAGACGTAATCTATGAACAAACTCTGAATCTTTCATGATATCGACCAAAAATACGCAGAAGAAACCTTTTCAATCATATGATGAATCGGATCACGGGCAGGATCCTATTTCAATTCAAAATATATGAAAATTATGACAGCTGATTAGAGCCAAAATCAACAAGAGATAGCTTGATCAAGTCAAAAATCTCACACACACATGCACACACACATTACTCGACAATTATCTCACTCCAAATCGGAAGACACTTGGAATTGAAATGCTGAAAATGTTTCCTACATGTTAATATGGTCTTGTATATCAGGCGCCTAATTCGGTCTAGACGAGAGCAGTTAAAAGTCTCACAATTGCTTACGATATCGCACAAATTCGATTCTTCCGAACAGCGAATACTACACCAGAACTTGTACTCAAAATCACGCGGTTCAAAAATTTCACTGCCGGACAAAATGATAACTCAAGATGCCAGGAATGAACAATATAGCCGCAATACGAGAAAGGCCAACCATTGTTCCCGCGAGACGATAAATACTCAATTTGATGAGTAAATTGACCCACAATTAGGCGAACGGGAGATCGTTCCGACTCCAATTTCCGTTATCATAATGATAGACATTCTGAAAATCATAAATTCACAAAGTAGCGGAGGAAGGAGCGCGCGAATGATATCACGCCCTATCACATACCTCATCTAATTGTCAAACAGATTGCGTCGCTGGAAGTTTTTCAGCTCGCGTGAGCCGTTTTGTTCTATGTCATGGAAGAAAAACAAAAACTGAGCTTGAGAGGACCATTTTGAATAGCCTCCGCCTAGTGCGAAGACATCTCTCGATATGAGAGTAGTCTTCCTCGTGGTGACTACGAGGGCAAGCCCTTCAAAAGAGGGTCGACCCTAGTTCACTTACAAGTAGAGGACCAACCTTGTGGATCACGGATTCGGCCAAAACTCTGGGAATCATCTTGTTTCGGTGAGAAATAAAGATATCCCAGAGAGCTTGTACCAATAGGCTCTCTGTTCTCAGATACAGCTGTAAACATTAGCATTGACCATATAGGCTCGTGTTAAAAGGTCATATACATCGATATACTGGCAATGCTAATGTCTGTAGCTCTATCTCGGAACAGAGGGCCTATTGGTCTAAACCCTCTGAAATATCTTCATTCCTCACGGAAACAAGATGATTTCCAGAGTTTTGGCCAATTCCGTGATCCACAAGGTTGGTCCTCTACTTGTTAGTGGGGAAACAAAGAAGAAGACCTCTTGGCCTCTGGAGACTTTCTCGATTACCTCAACTCAGTGGGTGGATTCCAGAGTGGCTCAGTCCGTGCGAACTACTAAAGAAGAAATAACCCGCAAGAATTCAACGATGCATTTTTCTTGAGAAATAAGAGGCTGGGCGAAATTCATCACAAATCTGAAAGAATGATTGTGAGAATCTGGTCTATCGAGCTTTGCACTAACTACCAGCGACGCAAGCCGTCAACACAACAAATAAAAGCCCAGAAACCACATTAATTCATCCCAAAGGGCAAGATCCATTCTCTCGCCTTGCTCTTCGCTGACATGCGAAATAGAAAACCATTGCACAAGATTACACTGCCACGGACAGGCGTGAAGCTGACAAAAAGAGAGAACGAAAGGAATTCAGCCTGCCCCTCACGTGCTAATTAAGTGGGTATTTGCGATGAATAAGACAATAATCTTCTAAGAAACGAGATATTAATGGATCTTACCTCTACCTACCAGTGAGCGAATGTAATGAAGACGACGATTTTCGACACATAGAGAGAGTCAGCAGATCTATGGAGCCTTGATATACAGTAACATGCCAATTTCCAGGATCTATTGGAAATTACGTACACCCGCAATATTACACACATTATTTCACCCCCAAACCCACCGAATACGAAAAATTCCAACATTATACGAACATAACACAACCTTACATGTGTAGGCACACAGAAGATCACATATTTATATCATCTAGATCATTATCATAGAGCAATGGAGCCCATAAGGTCGAAAAATACAGTAAAAGTGAGATAAAAAGTATTGCCCAAGCTTTCACGGCCAAAGATTAAGTTTTGGAAAGTTCCGTAATATAAGCACATTCATTTGTTGTCAAGAGTTTGAACTAATGTATTAACAAGGTTTCAGCATGGAAGAAAATTGTGTGGTACCCCCAAACTGAGTTCGAAACATTGAAATTTCTCGCTTAAGCGAGAAATGGCATCTTTCTCGATGTGAATTGAATAATTGATCCAATTAAAATCCGAACGTTGCTAAACTCTTCAGTTACGTAGAATGATACATAATTCATTAAACTGAACACATGGCGCGCGACCTTTCCCAATTAATATGACACAATGAATAAATCCTGGAGCATTCGCGACAAAAATACGGATTTTTCCCTAGCCAAAACTCATCACAGAATTTCATTGCGCGAATCGGGACTGGCGCTTACAATCGCGGGATCACCTCTCCGAGGATTAATTTGAGAGTTGTACTCACCTAGAGTCACTTTTTCAGATAATGTAAGTGGATTCTGCAATCTGAACAGATTTTTGGAATAAATCTTCGATATTTGTGCGGGGTGTGTTCTTTTTCTCCCTTTTTAATTGCAGCAAGCGCTCCTCTGCTCGCAATTTGTGTTGGAATCGTGCTCTCTTACCTTTTCTCATATTAGAATGAATATCTAAACTTCAATAATATATGGGGCAAATCGCGCCAACTCTCCAAGGGCCGTTTTCGAGCGTCAAAACCACTACTTTTGAGCGATCTATGAGAGCTTCATAACCAACGCAAATAAAAAACAACAAAACCATTTCCGACGTTGTTTTTTCTCAGCTTTCTGATGACGAGGTCCATTCTGCGAAATATGGACAACCTAACCTCCAAAATCAACAATCAAATATGAGAAGTGTTATATCTCAAAATTACATTTTTTAATATATTTTTGACATCTGAGATCGAAAGATCAGACAATTTTACGTCGATTTAGCGAATAAGAAAATGGGGATTTTTTGATTTTTGCGAGTAATGAAACTAGAAGCAAAGCATGGCGCTGCACCACGCGGTCGCGCGTCACGCGCTACATGAGGCGCGCGTGGATTCATGCACTCAAAGCTTCTTTCCGAAAATGTTTTACACTCATGAGAAGGTCATGACATACATGATTGATCGAAAACTGTTTATTCATCTAATTTTTGACTCATAGCTTTCTCACTT